>CM024719.1:34978162-35018155 GCA_014182545.1 Eucalyptus globulus
AGATATATAATCCCATGTCAAACTTCACTTCATTGGATCATAGTATTGAGACAAGTTCCGTGGAAATTAAATTCACGGAAAAATCAAGACGGTAGTATATAAAGAAGACTTAGATGAGTAATAATTCCATGAATAATTAGTTCCAAGTGAGAGGACTAAAATCAACGGTAGGTTTCAAAATTAATACTTCTAAGCAAGTTTTCATTAAAACAATATATCATTTCCTGTTTCAGTCAGTTTAGCGTGTATTTTGGTATTAAGATAGGCATGCTTGACTCACTTTTCCAAGTCTTTATCGAAATTGACATGCCAACCAATTTTGTGGAAAATGGTCGATTTGAGTGCGGATATTTTTCAACCACATAATCAAGGTCTAGTCGTGTGTCTTCGTCTTTCTCATACTTGATGCAAGTCCACTAATGAAGAAGACCCGTGAATGGATTTCCGTTCCAATTCATCGGATTCTCTTTTAGTTATTTGGATGATAATAAATTTCAGATTTTTAAAGAATTTCGAAAGTAATTCATCGATTCATTAGCTTATTCAAACTGGGCTTCCCGATGGTGATGGGGCAAAATTTTCTCTGGCTTCCCCTTTTCTGCGGGCTTTGTAAACAACTCTTAAATTTGACAGATTAAGTGCTACTTAATCTCCAAGCACATGGACAGATAACCACCGTCCATCGCTTTGTGATTTTCTTCTGACCCGATTCTTACTCTCACGATAATTAAAAGGGAAGAACTTAAAAGTCATATATAATGTAACCCTTTATGGTCCACAAGTTTTGATTGACAAGTGGAGCTTTCATAAGACTTGACTCATGTAATTTCCCAAGAAAATTCAGTTGAATGACACTGTAACCCTTAATTTTTCCAAGCGAATTCCCACCGCATAGCAGTTCTCACCTCGTATGGTTTAATCGTTGGCCTTTAGAAGACAAAAGTCTTAATTCTTCAAAACAAAAACCAATGCTTGCTAAGCAAGCTACATGTTCTGTATGGGAAAATGCTTGCATGACTGCCATTATTTTAGAGTAACGGTCCTTGGTCAATGACCCATTTTGACAGCTCTAAAAATTATTATAAGTGTTACATTATATATGACGCCCACCATCCATTGCTTTGTGATTTTCTTCTTGCCTGGTTCTTACTCTTACAATAATTCAAAGAAAAGAACTTGAAAGTCATATATGATCATGCCCACCATCCATCGCTTTGTGATTTTCTTCTTGCCCGATTCTTACTCTTACAATAATTCAAAGAAAAGTACTTGAAAATGTCCACCATCCATCACTTTGTGATTTTCCTCTTGCCCAATTCTTATTCTTACAATAATTCAAAGAAAAGAACTTGAAAGTCATATATGATCATGCCCACCATCCATCACTTTGTGATTTTCTTCTTGCCCGATTCTTACTCTTACAATAATGCAAAGAAAAGAACTTGAAAGTCATATATGATGTAATATACTTTATGGTCCGCAAGTTTTGATTGACAAGTGGTGTTTTCATAAGACTTGACTCGTGTAATTTCCCAAGAAAATTCAGCAGAATGACACTATAACCCTCAATTTTTTCCAAGCGAATTCCCATCGCATGGCAGTCCGCACCTCGTATGGTTTTATCGTTGGCCTTTAGAAGACAAAAGTTTTAATTCTTCAAAACAAAAACCAATGCTTGCTAAGCAAGCCACCATTTCTGTACAGGGAAATGCTTGCATGACTGTCATTATTTTCCAAGAAGAGTGACGGCCTTTTATGAACGACAATATCCTTGAAAGTCATTTATGATGTAATAGACTTTATGGTCCGCAAGTTTTGATTGACAAATGGTGTTTTCATAAGACTTGACTCGTGTAATTTCCCAAGAAAATTCAGCTGAATGACACTATAACCCTCAATTTTTTCCAAGCCAATTCCCATCGCATGGCAGTCCTCACCTCGTATGGTTTTATTGTTGGCCTTTAGAAGACAAAAGTTTTAATTCTTCAAAACAAAAACCAATGCTTGCTAAGCAAGCCACATTTTCTGTACAGGAAAATGCTTGCATGACTGTCATTATTTTCCAAGGAGAGTGACGGCCTTTTATGAACGACAATATCCTTTCTAAGAAACCGAATGACTAACTCATCCGATCACAAGGTTGTTTCCAATTGACAGGCACATTTTCAGATAAAGAAAAAAAAAAACAGACTCTAAACAAGCGGTTTTTTTTTTCTTTTTTGTCTGTCCTACTCTAATTCCCAACTCACTCTTAGATTTTGTCATACTTCGTTGAGTATGTGAGTCAAAACCCATACCTCTCAAAACCCATACCTGAAACTAAACGTCCCTATCCCTAACCCGCTTGAGAAGATGAGGAATCGAACTCTCCACATTCCCTTTTTCTTTTTATGTGTAAAGGGTGGCCACTAGAGCAACCCCAGTGATTCTAAACAAGCATGTTGGAAACTCAATTTGATTGACACTTTCTACATAATGTGTTAACTATAATTATAATCATAAAAAATATTTAGTAAATTTGGATATGTCTAATTATTCAAGCTTTTTTATTGTTAATTATAATTGGATTAAATGAAGATTGAATCGAATCTACATTTATTTTATTCTTCAATAATCTTATATATTTGTGTAAAGGTCAATTATATTTCAAAGATGAAAAGACACCTGATTATGTTGTTTGTGAGACAAATGAATAAATTATTTTACATTAAAATGCCTTCTCATTCTTTGCACTCAATTAAACGGTCCGAAAGTGCTTTTCAATGATGTAAAATTATGAAATAGAAAAATTGTCAGAATTTACGTATCAACCATGTGTGTTAATAGATTAAATAAAGAAAAGATATTGGTGACAATAATGTATTATTAGAGGATAGATGAGAAAAGTACTAAAAAAGTCATAAACCTATTGTATTGGTGCCAATTCAGTCATCAATCTTTTAATTGGACAAATTTAGTCATAAACATTTTTTACATTGGTATTAATTCAGTCCCAAACCTTTCAATTGAACCAATTTAATCCTAAACATTTTCACATTGATATTAATTCAGTCCTTCCCGTCAATTTTGGCCTGCCGGAATTGACGTGGATGCCGACCAGTGGCCGAACGCCGACGTGATAATTTTTGAAACATTTTTACTATTTTTTTCTTTTTTTTTTCTTTTTTTTCTTTTTTTTTCCTTTTTCTTTTCTTTTCCTTCTTCTTCCTCCTTGGACTTTCTTGTAGTGGCTGGCGAGCTTCCGGCGAGGCTTGTCGGCCACTCGGTGAGGGCCATAAAGCCCTCGCCAACCACTGGCGAGGGTCATGGCCCTCACCTAGCCTCACCTAGAGCTGTGGGCGAGGTGGCTTCACCCAGATCTAGGTGAGGCCAGCCTCACCTTGGCCTTACTGCGGGTGAAGGTGACCTCGCTAGCCACGGGCAAGGCCGCCTTCACCCGCAGCAATTCCAACCTTGCCTAAATTTGAGCAAAGCCGCCTCGCCCGTGACCCTAGGCGAGGCCAAGCGAGGGCGGCAACCCTCGCCGACCACTATGAGAAAGTCCAAGGAGGAAGAAGAAGAAAAAGAAAAGGAAAGAGAAAAGAAAAAATTAATAAAAAAATTCGAAAAAAATCACACCAGCGTTCGGCCATCGGCCAACGTCCATGTTAGTACCAACCAATCAAAATTGGACGAATGGTCTGAATTGGTACTAATATAAAAAGGTTTATGATTAAATTGGTCCAATTGAAAGGTTTAAGATTGAATTGGTATCAATATGAAAAAAAGTTTAAGATTAAATTGGTCTAATTGAAAGGTTTAGAATTAAATTGACGCCAAGCAATTGGTTTAGGACTTTTTTTTTTATACTTTTCCCGAGAATAGATTCCTAGCACAAAAATTTTAGCGCCAATAGGATATTACCAGCTGTTCAGTTGAATTATTCGTCTCCTTTTGATTGCCAGTATCAATCGAACAGCCTTCAGAATGAATTCCATCCCTTTAAAAGACCGTAAAAAAGGGGGGAAAAAGCACCTTTTTACTTGAATTAATATGTAATGTCAAATTTCACCTAAAACCAATATCGAATATCTGTTATTTTCTTGCGACCAAACTCACGCGAAACTGATTTTTTTTGTTCTCATGTAACTTCCTTGTATTCCAATTTCTACACCAACAAAAAGATGTTCCACCATTTACAAGTGGCGGTTCAATTTCTTATGAACTTCTATTGCTTCAATATTATCGCTTGAATTTGATCTCTTTATGTTAACCAAAAGGATCTCATCCCTTGGAAACTGGGATCCATCTCTTATGAATTCAAATATGCGGCGACAACTAGGGGTATCAAAAACTGAATCTAAAACCAAATCGAACCGAATCGAGCTAAACCAAAAATTTGATTTTTTTGGATTCATTTCTCATTCGGTTCGGATAATATTAAAAACTGAAATTTTTTTAACCAGCTAGATTTTTATCGGTTCAGTTAACTGAACCAAACCTATAAAATCTAAAATTTTAATTCTTTTTCTTTTTCTTTTCTTTCTTTTTCTTTTTCTTTTTTTTTCTTCTTCATTGACCGGTCGGCAGCCAATGACCTACCAAAGGCGAGCTGGAGCCTCACACGATCGGGCGAGGTCGAGCTCGCCCGATGCCCAAGCTCGAGCTCCGCTAAATCCGGCCACCTAGGCAAGGCTCAAGCTTCGCCGAAGGTCACCGAGACATTAGCGAGGCTCGGCAACCTTGAACAAGGCTCGAGCTTAGCCCAGCTCGCCGGATCTGGCGGGCTCGAGCTCGCTAGCATCAAGCGAGCTCGGCTGGGTTTAGGCTCTAGCTCGCCTCGGCCAATCACCAGCCGCCGACGTGGCTGGCGACCAACCATTAAAGAAGAATAAGAAAAAGAAAGAAAAATAATTAAAAATCATTTTTTAAAAAATAAAAATTCATTGGAAGAGGTGCATGTAGGAAAATATTTTCTTTTTGAATGAACAGTGAAAAATGTTTTCTAGCTCATTTTCAAGTTTCAGCCAAAGAACATAAATTATGATTATTTTCTTAGAAAATGACTTATTGGAAAATATTTTCTAAAAAAAAACCATATTTTCTGCGAAACAAACAGAGCCTTAATGAAAAGTTAATTTGCTAGGGCTCTAACATTGGTTTCACTAATTTTAGACCACTTGACCATTTCGTAATTTGCCCGGTTTACAATTAGTAAATTAAGATAATATAAAATCCATTCATCTTTTTCATAATTAAATTCATTTCATCTTTTTCGTAATTAAAATTCATTTATTGGGCTTGTTGATACTTCTAATTATATCCGCAAAGATATGCAAGACCAATTCTTCTCCAAACCTATTATGCGAATTCATAATATAAAGTACGCAACCATGGATTGTGTCCTCAAGCCTTCATTATCTATTATATGTATTATACACCTAATATGTTACATTAGATTTCATGCAAAAAATAATGATTCCAGTGTCTTTTAAAGTGATAAAAGAAAATTACGTACAATGCTAATATTAAGGTAATTGAATTGCTACAGAATTTAATATTGTATTTTATTTATTTCCACATGGTAGCATTCGCAAAATTATTTTCATTTGGAAAAGTAATAGCAGTATATTGAATTTATTTTTCACCTAATTAAAAAAAATGAAATGAAAACCAATTAAGTTTTTATCTTGCTAGGCAAAAGACAATTTGATTGGAAAATTAATCTTACAATAAATAAACAAAAACAAAAGTAAAAACCCAAAAACCCAACCGAACCGAACCCAATTGAATTGGGATTTCGGTTCGGTTTGGTTTGGTTTTCCAAAAAAAACCAAACCGAACCAAATCACTTACACCCTGAGCGACAACAACACCGTCAAAGATTAAAACAACCGCACCACTATGCTAGCCGGACCCTTCTGTAAATGAGTATGAGTAATTTTTCTTTTTGAGTGGAAAATTTGAATAGTTTTCCTTTTTAGCTAATGGGCAGTTTATCCATTTAAAAAGTAATGTGTAGTTTTTTCGACGGTTTTATAATTTTAATCTTTGAAAGAAATTATGGATGGAGAAAAATATGTAAAGATTTCATATAGATTAATGTAGACACTAAAAAGGATATCTCTCCCTTTAAAAGATGATATGGATACGAATAGATAAAAATCCATTTTATCAATACTACCACCGCTCTCCCAAACATGAATAATGTAGTAGATGAATACATCGGCCGCTCTCCCATATGCAAGAACAATAGAAGACGTGGTTGTCTTCGTCCAGCTCTGCTCTTTTTACATTGCTCTCATTTCAAGAAATAACAAAGTGATTGCTTACTGGAAATAACTGAAGAACGTGTCAAATGAAAACCGCTACTCCGCGCTTTAGCTCCAGCGGGAAGTGTCACTGCTTCGTAAATCAGAAACCAAAGCTCCTTCAAGTTCCAAGTTTTTCATTGCGGAAGACGAATAAAAGGAGCATCGCTTAAGTATCAAACTGAAAAATGCAAGAGAGGAACGAATCCCCTTAACCCAGTAAAAAACAGCCAACATGCATTCTTCTCGACAGACACACTGAAAACCCGTGTGATTGCCAATGGTTTATTTCTGCATTGTCCATTGCAAAATTTATCCTGTTACAACAAATAGAAATCATGTCTTCTCTCGACGATCTCGTATACGGCAACCCAGCAACGAAAAGGTTGCATATGAATTGATCCCTAACCAAGCATATCTTGTGCCAAGCTACTTGGCCCTCATCCTGTTCGGGGTTTTGGACCTCTGGCTTAGTCACTCATTTGTAGCAAAAGCAAGACTGAAAATTAATAAACTGAAGTTATTGAAGCAGCAGATTGAGATGGAAGAACATGCAGGGGGGCTCCGAAGGATGGAATTACCGCAATCATAAATGAACGAAAGAGAAGCACAAACAACTTCAAGTGCAATCTAGCATTAGCCCTTTCAGGATAGTCTTCCCCATGCACAAATTTCAAGTGCAGTCTAGATTAGCAGCCCTTTTAGTTCCTTCACATATTTATGTGAACATAATGTCCAGAAGATAAATTCGATTATAATCTTTTCCAAATTTGACCCCAGAAAGGTCGACCACAGGAACAGCAGCAGCAGCGACGACAACTTAACCGGCTAAGTAGAAATGGATAATTTTTTACGCCATTGCACTCAATAAATCAAAGAGCAATAACTACAAAATTTAGAGCATAGCTATAGGTGAATCAAAGCCGAACCTACCAATCCAATTCAAATGCACGACAAATACTCAATTCTTGCATTCAAGCATCCTCAGCTTATTACTCATTCCAAAAAAAATTAAAAAAGCATCCTCACCTTACGAGAAGATGAAAATTGCAATTTTCAATCTCAAGAGGAAAATAAATTATGTAAAACACGTTTGGCAGCAATATTGGCATAACAAGTGAGTCAACTTTGAAGCTCCATGGCTCTGAATAGAGACATTAGCATTAGGGGGTAAAACTAGAGATGCAATGAACTGTAATCCCTTAAAATATATGGTCGACGTAAAAACAGCACATATTTACTTCATCTCCGACTCAAGTGGTTGCGCATGGCAAACGTGTCTCTGGAAATTCAATATATGGCAATGAAGCAAGTTCGGTCGACTGCATAATCAATTTCATGCTGAAGTGAAGACTGTGACCTACCATTGAACTTTCCAGTGCCAACACTGGGGCAAGGCAAAAGTCTTATACAAGAAATTGATTATGCAATCCGGCAACTTTAATATGAAGGCAAAAGATGATGAAGAGCATTTCTATCTCTATCCTATACACTTATATCCATTGCTTAGCCCATTTGAGCCTACGAATTCATTTCATATTAAATCCAGTTGGTGATTATCCCCTACATTGGGGCAAGGCAAAAGACAACCATTCAAGTAGCATGGTCTAAAACGCCGATAGAAAACGAAGACTTTGTGAGAAACCAAAATATGGATAAGTGCAAAGAACAGGGATATGAAAAAGCAATGTGCCTGGTAAAATCAAGGCCAATGCCCCGAGAGAAAAATCAAACATTGGTTGTAGAAAGTCGTATCCCAAGTGAGGCGGTACATAAAGAACTCAAATGCCAAGATGTTACAATCAATGGAATTTCGATACGAAGAAAATCTTCGATGGTGAAAAAGAAGATTGGTGGTGATGTCAAGATGATCACCAACTCTGACCCCCCCCTAAACACATTTTGAGCCTAACAATCATTTTGTTTCTCACCAATAAACCAAGCTTGCGTTATGTCCCTTACAAAGTCTCTTCATATTACAGCACTTGAATTAACATGGGAGTTTATATGTTTATAAACATCACTCGAAGAAGTGCGAGCGAGATTATTTCTTTCTTATTTTGCAGGGTTCTTGACTTGTAAACTCAGAGATGATTACAAAATTATTTTTTCAATTGCCTTGACTCAAAGAGTCCCTTTGTTAAGCCGTTGACCAAGCCCACATTACGGTCCCTATTAAAGACCTCTCGAATTGATAAGGTCGTACCGCTTGCAAGATGGAGTGAGATGGAGTGATTCTCCTAAAATAGCCATTCTGAATGAGAGTGAGTGAAAGTCATTTCTAACTGAAAGTGTCTCATTTAATATTCTTAAGAAATCCATGCCATTGTCTTGAACGACAATTCTCTCATGTGGAAATTTGGGTGATGCAAATTTGGTAAAGTCATTATGCATAAACCTTGATTGAATTGATGAAAATCTCACTAAATTTTGAAATGTGCATTTTAAAGTAGCTCAGATTGTCTACCTCTTTGATGAATGCATACTAGTTTTTACTATAATCGTGTCTGACAGATAATATTTCCTTGAAGACCGAGTAATACTTGACGTTCAAGTTGCTCCCCGAAGCCTTTTTCAATGACCCGGTGTGCTTTCATAGCCCGGTGTCCTTTTCATCGACTCAGCATGCTTTTATAGCCCGATGTCCTTCTTTATCAACCCAGCATGCTTCCATAGTCCGCTGTCCCTTTATGTTGACTTGGTGTGCTTTCGTAGCCCGAAGTCCTTTTCATTGACTCGGCGTACTTTCATAGCTCAATATCTCTCTTAATTGACACGGTGTGCTCTCGTAGCCCGGAGCTCCTGACCTGGTGTGCTTTCGTAGCATTGTGTCATTTTCATCGACATGGCGTGCTTCCATAGCCCAGAGTTCCCCCATCAAATCGGTGTGCTTTCATAGCCCGAAATTTCTCTTAATCGACACGGTGTGCTTCTGTAGTCCGGAATCTCTTTCATCAACATGGTGTGCTTCCGTAGCCTAGAGTTTCTTTCCATCGGTCTAGCGAGCCTTCATAGCCCAAAGTCACCTCATTAATTTGGCGAGCTTTTATAGCTCAGAGTCTCTTGTACAACGAGCTCTTATAGCCCGTTATTTACAAAATCCCTCCGTATCCAAGTTTACTTTCTCAAATCCTTAGGTAAGTAACTAAAGGTACAGGTCCTGGAAAAGCTGTCACGGCCAGATCCTCGAGCGCGTGCCCATCCTTCGGTGGTTGATAAAATTTTGCGACTTCCTAGGACGAGTCGCCGACCCTTTCTTTTTATTGCACATGTGGAAGCGAATAACAAATCCCCTGACAGTAACCATCTCGGGATAGAAAAGCAGGACAACAGATTCACAAACAAAACATACTTTTATACACATACTAAATCACATACAAAAGCCTACAATCAACAAACTTCAAGAGATTGACTCTCAAAAGAAACTGTTCTATTTGACCTACACTTCATATCACCTCAGCTCAGCTCTAGATCCTCCACTCTACGGTCCTAAAAAGTTAAGCCCACGATTAGGAGGGTAATACGCCTAGGGCATCCTAACCACACAATCATACAATCACATAGACTTACCTCGTCTCAGATCCTCCCTGCAGGTCAGCATAGTTCATATCACAACCATATGCATCTAGCCAATTCACACACCAATTGAAACGTCTAAATTAATCACTACTCACACAAGCAAGAACTACAAATCAAACATTGCTCACACAAGCAAGAACTACAAATCAAACAGTGCTCACACAAGCAAGAATTACAAATCATACACTGCTCACACAAGCAAGAATTACAAATCGAACACTGCTCACACAAGCAAGAATTACCGACATACATTGGTCCATCAATTTCACTCAACATGCATTCCAATTAAATAATACTACCCGCATAGGCAATTTTACCTGACATACGCCGATCCTCTATCCACCGACACACACCGGGATAGGTGACGTCCACCAACACACACCGAGAATGGTAATATCCACTGACACACACCGAGGATAGGTTCTCCTAACCTGTAACGTCCACCGACACACACCGAGGATGGGTTCTCTTAACCAACACACGACCATCCAGTCTCGGCTTAGGATATCGTGCATTGCACTTAAATGCCTCAATTAAAATGGTGAACCTAGCCTATTTTTTTCGTATTAAAAATACATGGTAAAATAGTCATGTGTGGGTACACAGTCAATTCACACTAAAAAAATTGATATCCTCCAATTTAAAATCCCATTGTTTTATATACTATATAAATCCATTTTCGGTGTTAAAATCCAACACCCAGGACTTTCTAAATAATTACTGACATTCACAAATTTTGGAATTAAATACTCAAAATTCCAACTAGCACTTAATTTGCACAATTTAACACTAAATTGCAGAAATTAACCACACAATTGCAATCAGCACGCAATTCCGGTCATCAACTATCCCGGTCTAATTTTCGAAATTAATAATTAAATAAATGACAATATTAACTAAATAATACAATTAAATGCTATAAATAGGAACTTAGGCCGAAAAAGCCTAATTATATACCGAGACGGGCTCGGGAATTCCTGAACCAATCTAAATATATACTACGCCCTATCTACTTGCTAATTGCACTAATCTAACCACCTAACATGCATAAACGGTTAACTAAATCACTAATCTAATCTAACTAACCACCTAATCCATAATTAACTTAAACTAATCACCCCATAAATGTCATTAGCCTACTAAGTAAAGTTTAGTGCATAAACTCACCGGTTTAGCGCAAAAGCCGGTTCACTGCGACGGCGGCGCAACGGCGACTGAAACTCGGGCCTACGGCAACGCCAAGGGGAGCTTGGGCCGGGCCAAACAAGCCTTGCAAGCCCACAGCTACTGCTGGGCTTGAAAGTTGGGCTGAGAAGAGGGCTGCTGGGCCGAAATTCACTGGCTAAGATGTGCGAGTTGGGTTGCGGACGTCGATGAAGCTGCTGGCGTGAGGAACTTTGGTCAACAAACAAGCCGAAGGAAAGATGATGAGCTGACTTCGGTGAAGAGAACGATCATGGTTGCTTCGGTTTGCTGCTGGACGAGAGGATGGACGCGCGATAGCAGCTAGCTTTGCTGGCTTCGTTGGCTTAGAGGCAAGCGGTCAATCGACTGTTGGTGTTGACTGAACAAGAAGGAGACGGAGGCTTCTGTTAGTGGCTGTTGCGGTGGCGTGAGGTGGGCGGTCAACAGAGGGCGCTGGCGTTGATTAGAGTTGACTCGGTGGGGGGAAAGTGGGCTGCTTCGGTGGAAGAAAGAGAGAGGGGCAGAAGAGAAAGGAAATGAAAGAGAAGCTGCGGGGGATGGAGTCGACAGTTGAAAGGAGGAGGAGAGAGAGAGACGCTCGAAGAAGATGGAAAAATGGGAGAAAAGTCAAATTAAAATATCTAATAACATCATTACTTGGTCCAAGTAGTCTTCAAGTTTATCCTTTCAATTAAAACTTTGTCCCACAATACTTTCTTGCAATATAATCCTCAATTAACTAAATCTTGATGCCAAATAATGCAGCCCCCACCCAGCTCCGAATTTCTTAAATTTTGGGACTTCAATTTCTTCTCCAATCTCACAATTTGATGTCCAAATTTTGCTAAGGAAGAAGTCCACAAAATCTCTACAAGTTCCCATCACCAAATGGCTCGGTGAGGAGGCCAAAAACCCCTTTAATTTGGCCCATCCGAATTTTCGTTCATTTCCGAATCGTCCGAATTGATTTTCCGTAAAAATTCCGAACTCGATGGAATTTCTCCGAAAGACAAGACAACGTTCGCTAAATGAACCGTGACATGCTCGAACATCCGATTCCCGAAACCGAAACCGAATTCAATTTATTATTTAAAATCGACCAGACGCGATTTTTGTCCAATCCAACCTACCGAGTAGCTTTTAGGAATTTTACCGCGGATAGATCCCTTAATGGCTTCACCCAATAGATTAGTTAAATCCTAAGTGATCAGCTCAGAGAAAAAGGACTATAGGCGCGCTGATGAAAAACCCATTTCATTTTATTGGGATGGGTCGAAAATTCAGGATGTCACAACTCTTCCCATCTTATAAAAATTTCGTCCTCGATATTTAAACCATTACAATTCTTCTTCAAAATGGTGGGTATTGTCATCTCATCGAGTCTTCACTTTCCCATGTAGCTCATTCTGTCCCATAGTGTTGCTAAACCACTTTAACCAAGGGGATCGCCTTGGTGCGCAAAATCTCCTCTTTTTTATCCATAAGCTGAACTGGGCTTTCCACGTATGACACTATGTCGTTCACGTTGAATTCTTCGAAATTCAGCACGCGGGCAGGTCAGGCTCATACGTCCTCAACATCGACATGTGAAAGACATTATGCACTTGCACCTACCTTGGCAACAATACAAGACGATACGTTAGGATCCCGATTCCTTCCAGAATCTCAAAGGGACCTACGTACCTCAAACTCAGTTTTTCCCTTTCTTGACAAAGCGTGAAGTACCCCTCATTGGTGACACTTTCAGAAAAACGTGATCACCAACTTGGAATTCCGGCCTTCGATGCTTATCTACGTAACCTTTCTAGTGACTCTGAGCGGTCTTAAATCTGTCTCTAATGGTGGCAACTGCATCCACTGACTACTGAACCAACTCTGGGCTGGTGATCTTTCATTCTCTGACTTCATCTCAACCAACTGAAGTTTTGCACGCTCTGCCATGCAATGCTTCAAAAGGAGTCATCTAAATACTCTGCTAGTAGCTATAAACCTCGGGTCTCGGTTTGATATAATCGTCACTGGCACTCCATGCATACGAACTATCTGACGCACATACACTTCTGCGTGCCGGTCCAAATCAAGGTCCTTTTCGTACTACAATGAAGTGAGCCAACTTCAAAAGGAGTCATCTAAATACTCTGCTAGTAGCTGTAAACCTCGGGTCTCGGTTTGATATAATCGTCACCGGCACTCCATGCAGACGAGCTATCTGACGCACGTACACTTCTGCGTGCCGGTCCAAATCAAGGTCATTTTCGTACTGTAATGAAGTGAGCCAACTTCGTTAGTCTGTTGACCACTACCCAAATGGAATCATTACCTCTCTGACTTCTTGGTAAGCCTGTCACAAAGCCCATTGTGATATGTTCCCACTTCCACTTGAGAATCTCGAAAGGTTGCAAAAGTTCTCCCGGCTTACAATGTTGTGCCTTCACTTGCTGACACGTCAGACACTTGGCGATATACTTGGCAATGTCCGCCTTCATACCAGGCCACCAATAATGTTGACATAGATTTTAATACATCTTCGTACTACCAGGATGAATGATGTAACTACTATGATGAGCTTCTAACAAAATCTCTTCTTTAAGCACTACATCGTCAGGTACATACAATCATCCTCGGAACTTTAGTGTTTCGTCATCAGAAATTTAAAAGTTAGTCTTTCTCTTTTTGGTATCCTCTTACAGGGTTTTTGGAATCTCTAGATTTGTCGACTGAAACGTCTTGATTTTGATATGCACTTTCTGAGGGTGGCCATAAGATTTGAAAGGCGGCCTACCTCAAATTTGAAAACCGAATCTCGAGTTCTATCGAGTAAAATCCATTCCTTGAGCAACACCTGCGCTACTGAAGTCTTCCGACTCAGTGCATTTGCGACCTTGTTAACCTTTCTAGGGTGATACAAGATATCACCATCATATTCCTTCAGGAGTTCCATCCAGCGACGCTGTCTCATATTCAACTCATTCTAAGAGAATAAGTACATGAGACTTTGATGGTGTGTGAAGATCTGGAATTTTTCTCCACACAAATAATGTCTTCAAATCTTCAAAGTAAAAATAATTGCTACGAGTTCTAAGTCATGTATTAGGTAGTTCAGTTCATGAGGTCTCAACTGGTGGGATGTGTATGCAACTGTGACACCCCGAACCCTTCGCAGGTCGTCACCAGCGCCGATGTTACACTTTATTACCTTTCTTTCTTTCGAACAAGCGTCCTGATTTGCAGACACATTTTTTTTTTTAAAACGATTGGTCCCAACACGACTCATAGCGGAAGCAAATTAAACATCACCATCTATCCCCCTACCAATCCATGATACAAATACACACCACTAATCACCATCATTTTATAAACAAACCACGACACTTTATTTACATATATTTCAAAATGGGATTCCCTTCGGGTTGGTACAACAAAAGGAAAAGCTAGGACTCAGCCACGTCCAGCCTAAAACCTCAAAAAAAAAAACCCTCGACCCTCAACATCATACGAGCATAAACCCCCCATCAAAAGTGTCGGCTATCTACATCAAAAAGATCCGGCTCCTATTCATCGCGCGCGCGGGTCTCACACCCAACCCGGTGCATCAGGCGGTGGCGGTGGCAACATCCCTCGCATAGCTCCATCCCGACGAACGTGCACAGAAATGAACTCCTGAATGACAGGGCCCCAGCCAGGCCTATGTCGTACATCACTAGACAACGTACTCGAATAAAAGTCAGTCCGGGAACAGAGGGACAATCTATCTCTGCACACTCGACCTCTACATCGGACGGTAGACCATAAAACACACCACGCGTGATGGCAGGAAGCGGCATACTGGCTAATCTGAAATGTTATTCCCCAAAATGGGTGAGTACAACCACTTAGCAGATAGGGAAATCCAATAACAACTCAATGCATCATGCAATCATACATGCATTGCAGGCGTTACTTACTTTGAAGCCATGCGCATACTATCATGCATCATTATATCAATTTATAACACATACATGTATATCATCATCGTATCATACATGTCATCATCATCATCTTACATATCATCATGCATATCATATCATCATCATTATCTTGCATATCATCATGCATATCATATCATCATCATTATCTTGCATATCATCATGCATATCATATCATCATCATCATCTTGCATATCATCATGCATATCATATCATCATCATCATCTTGCATATCATCATGCATATCATATCATCATCATCATGCATATCATCATGCATATAATATCATGGGTGATCATCATATCACATCACATATCATCATTATCATCATCATGCATATCATGTCATGATTTAATTTTCAACTTTATCTTTAAATTTGATCACCACATCACCCATTTCTCAATCATCAATTTCATCATCCCTTCGGGCAAAGACCTCCGACGAGGGTTCCCGCATTCCAGCCATCCCATGGCCACCGAGCTTCCGGCCCCACGGTCTAGGAATCTCGCATCTCAACTAGCATCACGAGGCATTCCCTTCGGGCAGAAACCTCCGACAGGGCTTCCGGCATTTACACTCCCTGGCCGGGCATCCTGAATCTCCCAGGGAATCCGGCAATGCATCTCTGTACACTCCGGCCTCATCCTCCACCACAACCACTTACTCACTTATCATTATCCACATTTATCATTGCTTTGATCTCATTTAGCACAGCATATGATTCACACATGCATCACAATTCATGGTCATACATACACCAATGTATCATCATACATGCAACAATGCATATTTATTTATAAATAAATCCAATGAAATTTATGGCCAATAAAATAATCCATTTTATTTTATTATGATTATTTTATTTTTATTTTTATTCATTTTTATTATCATATTTATTTATTTCCATAAATAAATATTAAATTCAATATCTATGATTTTCCCAAAATCATAAAATTCAAAAAATAATTAATCAAACCAATAGAATGACAATTGCATGCAAAATTCATGGCCAACTTGAATTTCACACAATTTCACATTTTCCACTAAATAGCACATAATATTCGGATAACAACCAGAATGCACAGTTTCTGAATAAATTCAATTAAAATATCCATATGGCCTCCAAAAATTACGAAATTTTACAGAGTGATAGCCAAGACCTTTTTGCACAACTTTCATGAGAACTCTAAGCCAGATTATTTTTATATTATTTTACACGACCTCACGAAGCTTCTGGAACCACTACCGCATCGTCCAGAATACACATCTCCGAAATATTAATATTTCACCCATCTATTCTCTTTCGTTTCCTCTGAAATTTGGATATGTTATGTATCAATGTGTCCTTTACAAGTTTCATGAATATATCTAGGTCAAATAACCAAATTATAGTCATCATCTATGTCCATGAAGTCTCGGGTATCTCGGAATACAACACCAGAATCATCGTCTCCAAGATCTAGCCGATTTACTAGGCTATACTTGTTCATTTAACTTCAAATTTTATTATGTTGTAGTTTAAGATGTTACCTACAACTTTCATGAAGACATCGAAGTGATATTCTCAACAAAAACCAACATGAAACCATGAATCTAGCAAGAAGTCAGTAAAAACTCTCCAGATCTGAGGTCTCCGTATAACAAGACTTTAACCCCTCAAATCTCCATCATTTTTCACGAAATGTCAGTATGTTGTAGTTCAAGATGTTAGCTACAACTTCCATCAAGACATCGAAGCCAAAATCTGACTTCAAACACACATTCAAGCTCAAACAAGTTACTGACTCCTACAATCCGAGCAAGAACAGTCACACGGCTTGAAAACAACCAACCCTTACCTCGGTTTTTCTCACAAATAACACCCAAAATCGAACATGCAACCCATATACACACATGCAAGAGAAGTTATAGGACTCCACTTGCCTCTAGGATGAACAAACGACGGCGTACGGCGGTGTACATGGCGAACGGACGGCGGGACACGGCGGCTCCTCCTCGGCTCCGCCTCCTCTTCCTCTCGGCCGCTCCTCCTCTCTCTCGCACACCTCTCTCTCTCTCTCACGATTTCTCTCTCTCGGCCAAATGAGCAAAGAACCGGCCACCCTCTCTCTCTCCTTCCCTCTTATACTCCCTAAAGTTCATGATTGATAATGATTGCTTTGCCTAAAAACCAACCAATGCATGCTCTTGCCCTTTGCCACTTGTCACATTGGATTTTTAAAATTTGATTTGGGCTTGGGCTTTGGAGTTGGGCCATCCGGCCACTCCTCCTTGGGCTGGTCGAACTCCCTCTTGGGCCGACTAGCTTGGCCCACCAAGCTTTAAGCCAAATGGGTCCAAGGCCCATTCCAATTTAACCTCTTTTTTTTTTTAATTCTCCTATAAATATTTTTGAATTCTAATTTTCATCTCGGCCAAAGTCTTGGGATATTCTTGTTCATTGAAATTTAAATCATATGGCCAAGCATAAATTATTAATCTATCAAATTTAAATTTCCACAATCACAAGCACAAATCATCAAATTAAAAGACTAATGGCAAAAACATAAGTCATAGAAATTCTACCACCTAATTAAAGACTTTAACACACCTTATGGCTTGGCTTTGAATTTCTGGGATGCCACAGCAACAACCCTACCATGTTGCATCAACAAGTAACCCAGTCCTCTGAACGACGCATCACTATAGATCTCGTATCTTCCAGGACCAGATGGAATCGCCAACTCGGGTGAGGTAGTCAGCTTCTGCTTAAGCTCTTGGAGACTACGCTTGCACTTGTTTGTCCATGCAAATTTATCTTCCTTTTTCAATAGTCAACGGTGAAGCTAATGCGGAAAACCCTTCCAACCTTTTGTAGTACCCTGCCAATCCCAAGAAACTTTATCTCTGTCACGGTAGTCAGTTTTAGCTAGCTGATTACTGCTTTGATCTTGGTCAGGTCCACGGAGATTTCTTCGCCTGAAATCACATGACCAAGGAAAGCAACATGAGTCAACCAAAACTCGCACTTGCCGAACTTGGCATACAGCTCATGAATCCTCAGAGTCTGAAGTACTGTTCTCAACTGTCTTTCGTGCTTCTCAAGACTTTTCAAGTATACCAGGATGTCGTTGAAGAAAACATTCACAAACTGATCTAGATATTCATCGAACACACAATTCATCGCAACAAGAGGCTCATTGAGCCACATCTTTTTATATATGATATCAAAGTTATACATAGGCAAAATATTCAAGTATAACTATAGTCAATGATTCTTCTTTCTATGACTTCATTACCACAACTGAGGTTTTATAAACTTAATCAAAATTCTGCTGTGCTACTCTGATAAAAATTACCCCAAAAACATTCTTCCTCTGATCAGTGCATGGCTCAGTTCATTTATGTCTCCTTCACCATCCTAGTGGCATCCTATCTACGGTAATGGTGCTTGTGCTCCCGTGATAACGTATGTCCTTCCCTGAGCTAGAGGCCTGTTTAGTCCACCTTGCGGTGCATTCTACGGCGCAGTTCCTTGGTTCTGACCCATCGGTAGCGGTGGCAGTAACTGTTACAATCCCATCAGTCTTCGGGGACAATTCCTAGCTATGTGACCCCTACTGGCCAGATTCATAACACGTACCTATCTCAAAATGGCATGGGGCCGGTCCGTGTCATTTTTCCGTAGAAGTGACACACGCTATTATGTCTTGGCGCTAACTTTCCGATCCCACCCTTCCTGTTAAGCGGAATAAGATACATTCCTCCAGACATAGGTCTCTTCCCAAACCTATTCCCATCTCTATTCGAACCAAACCATGATCCAAACGAGATGACTTGCTCGTTTAGACTTCTCTCGAGCAGCTGAGCTTGATTGTACACGTCACGATAATCTTTCAAATCAAACGGCACCAGCAGTTGCCTCAGCTCTAGCCAAAGGCCATTCCAGAACCTTTGAGCTTTATCCTCTGGGTCCTCGATCAACCTCGGAGCATACTAAGAAAGCTCCGCAAATTTGACCTTGTACTGGTCAACAATCATCGTCCCTTGGCGAAGGCTCTGAAATTCTTCCATTTTCTGTTCTCGGGCGCTACCGGAAAAGTATTTGTCATTGAAGGCTCTGAGGAACACGTTCCACAGCAGGACTACTTCTCCCAGGAATACTGTATCTCTGGTGGCTCTCCACCAGGTATTTGCGTTACCCTGCAGTTGATATACTGCCAAGATAACTTTCTCCTCTTCATTGCACCTCAGAAGTGCAAAAGCCTTGTCAAGATCCCGAATCCAAAGAGATGCAGTCTCTGAATCTACGGTACCAGTGAACCTCGGCGGGTTCAGCTTCAGAAATTATTCTACCAACTTATGGATCGGTCTCTCCCTTTCCACAACTAAGTTCCCAGTTGGAACCTCAACAAGTGCAGCGGCAGGTACGGCGACGGCTGCGGCAGCAACAGTAGCATTGGCAGCGGCAGTAGCGGTGGTTGCAACAGCGATGGTAAAGGCGACAGCTTGATTTTTGGGCTTGTTGCCCCCATCATATCTCTCATCGCCTCTAGTGCCTGCATGATCCCAACAGTTCCCGGATCACCAGGTGCTGCTACACCAGCACCGACTAGAGGCGGTGCTGCTCCACTTGTGCTGGCCTCAGCCTGTGCTCTACCATGACTGCCTCGAGTACCGACTCTTGTTGGCATCCTATCTCGAGTCACAGAGGCTACCAACATTTTCCTAAGAGTCCTTTGCTCCTGGTCACTCATTTTGCAGATTCTTTACAGAAACCTGCTTTCCAATTCCACACAGAATTAGAAATTGAGTGACCACACAAAACAATCTACTAATCAGCTATCACTTACATGCATCAACATAGTTAAAAGGCATTTCCTACTAACTATCCCAAGGTCCCATCACACATTATCACTCCATACACAGACCTAATCTCTGATACCACTCAAATGGGGATGTCACGCCCCGATTGTCGAGCACGTGCCCATCCCTCGGTGGTCGATAAAATTTTGTGACTTCCCAAGACGAGTCACCGACCCTTTCTTTTTATTGCACATGCAGAAGCTAATAAAAAATCCCCTGATAGTAACCATCTCGGGAGAGAAAAGCAGGACAACAGATTCACAAACAAAACATACTTTTATACACATACTGGATCACGTACAAAAGTCTACAATCAACAGACTTCAAGAGATCGACTCTCAAAAGAAACTGTTCTATCTGACCTACACTTAAGATCACCTCAGATCAGCTCTAGATCCTCCACTCTATGGTCCTAAAAAGTTAAGCCCACGATGGGGTGAGATATAAATCTCAGCGAGTTCACGCTCTAAACCCCGATTAGGAGGGTAATACACCTAGGGCGTCCTAACCACACAATCATATAATCACAGAGAATTATCTTGTCTCAGATCCTCCCTACAGTTCAGCACAGTTCATATCACATCCATATGCATCTAGCCAATTCACACACCAATTGGAACGTCTAAATCAATCACTGCTCACACAAGCAAGACCTATAAATCAAACAATGCTCACACAAGCAAGAATTACAAGTCAAACACTGCTCACACAAGCAAGAATTACAAATCAAACACTGCTCACACAAGCAAGAATTACCGACATACATTAGTCCATCAATTTCACTCAACATGTGTTCCAATTAAATAATACTACCCGCACATGCAGTTTTACCCAGCACACGCCGGTCCTCTATCCACCAACACACGTTGGGGATAGGTGACGTCCACCAACACACACCGGGAACAGTAATATCCACCGACACACACCATGGATAGGTTCTCCTAATCTTTAACGTCCACCGACACACACCGGGGATGGGTTCTCTTAACCTTAAATGTCCACCGACACACACTAGGGACGGGTTCTCTTAACCAACACATAACCATCCAGTCTCGGCTCAAGACACTATGCATTGCACTTAAATGCCTCAATTAAAATGGTGAACTTGGCTTATTTTCTTCGTATTAAAATACACGGTAAAATAGTCGTGTGTGGGTACACAGTCAATTCACACTAGAAAATTGATATCCTCCAATTTAAAATCCCACTGTTTTATATACCATATAAAATCATTTTCGGTGTTAAAATCCCACACCCGGGATTTTCTGAATAATTACCGACATTCACAAATTTTGGAATTAAATACTCAATATTCCAACTAGCACTCAATTTGCACAATTTAACACTCAATTGCAGAAATTAACCACATCACTGCAATCAACATGCAATTCTGATCATCAGTTATCCCGGTCTAATTTTCAGAAAAATAATTAATAATTAAATAAATAACAATATTTATTAAATAATACAATTAAATGCTATAAATAGGAACTTAGGCCAGAAAAACCTAATTAAATACCGAGACGAGCCGGAAAATTTCCAAACCAATCTAAATAAATACTACGGCCTATTTACTTGCTAATTGCACTAATCTAACCACCTAACATGCATAAACGGTTAACTAAATCACTAATCTAATCTAACTAACCACATAATCCATAATTAACTTAAACTAATCACCACATAAACGTCATTAGCCTACTAAGTAGAGTTTAGTGCATAAACTCACCAGTTTAGTGCGAAAACCGGTTCACCGCGACGGCGGCCAAAACTCGGGCCTACAGCAACGCCGAGGGGAGCATGGGCCAGGCCAAACAAGCCTTGCAAGCCCACAGCAACTGCTGGTCTCGAAAGTTGGGCTGAGAAGAGGGCTGCTGGGCCGAAATTCACTGGCTAAGATGTGCGAGTTGGGTTGCGGACGTTGATGAAGCTGCTGGCGTGAGGAACTTCGGTCAACAAACAAGCCGAAGGAAAGATGATGAGCTGACTTTGGTGAAGAGAACGATCGTGATTGCTTCGGTTTGCTGCTGGACGAGAGGATGGACGCGCGATAGCAGCTAGCTTTGCTGGCTTCGTTGGCTTAGAGGCAAGCGGTCAATCGACCGTTGGTGTTGACTGAGCAAGAAGGAGACGGAGGCTTCTGTTAGTGGCTGTTGCGGTGGCGTGAGGTGGGCGGTCAACAGAGGGTGCTGGCGTTGATTGGAGTTGACTCGGTGTAGGAAAGTGGGCTGCTTCGGTGGAAGAAAGAGAGAGGGCCAGAACAGAAAGGAAATGAAAGAGAAGCTGCGGAGGATGGACTCGACGGTTGAAAGAAGGAGGAGAGTGAGAGACGCTCGAGGAAGATGGAAAAATGGGAGAAAAGTCATATTAAAATATCTAACAACATCATTACTTGGTCCAAGTCGTCTTCAAGCTTATCCTTTCAATTAAAACTTTGTCCCCCAATACTTTCTTGCAATATAATCCTCAATTAACTAAATCTTGATGCCAAATAATGCAGCCCCCACCCAGCTCCGAATTTCTTAAAGTTTGGGACTTCAATTTCTTCTCCAATCTCACAATTTGATGTCCAAATTTTGCTAAGGAAGAAGTCCACAAAATTTCTACAAGTCCCCATCATCAAATGGCTTGGTAAGGAGGCCAAAACCCCTTTAATTTGGCCCATCCGAAAATTTTTGTTCATTTCCAAATCATCCAAATTGTTTTTCCGTAAAAATCCTGAACTCGACGAAATTTCTTTGAAAGACATGACGACGTCCTATAAATGAACCGTGACATGTTTGAACGTCTAATTCCTGAAACCAAATTCAATTTCTTGGTTAAAATCGACCGGACGCGATTTTAGTCTAATTCAACCTACTAAGTAACTTTTGGGGATTTTATCACGGATAGATCCCTTAACGGCTTCACCCAATAGATTGATTAACTCCTGAGTGATCAGCTCAAAGAAAATGGACCATAGGTGCGCTGACAAAAAGCCCATTTCGTTTTATCAGGACAGGTCGAAAATTTAGGATGTCACAAAAGCTGTTTCTCATTCAGGCAACCGTAGAAAGATACAGGTCTTGGAAAGTGATTTCCCGTTTAGGCGACCGTAGAATGGTATGGGTCTTAGAAAATATTTGGCGACCGTAGAAAGGTATGGATCCTAAAAAAAAATAGTTTTCCATTCAGGCGACTTTAGAAAAGTACAAGTCCTGGAAAGCGATTTCCCATTTTAGGTGACTGTAGAAAGGTACGGGTCCTAGACAATATTTGTTGCTATAACAAGTGAAGTTCTCACGAAAGTCAAGCAGCAGTTTTCCCTAAGCATTAGGATGTGTCTAAATCGCCTAGCAGCCCAACAAGCCTTTAAGTAGGGTACCCCAGGTGAGTATCAAATCTATCGAAGTACTCGAGGTAAAGCTCAGGTAACTCATCCTCTAATTTAGATCTAAATGGTTAAGGTAAAATTTGAGCATCTCCTCCAATTTTCAGAAATTGAGAGTCTGTTAATCTTACCAAAATCTTTCAATCCGTTGTTGACATCTCAGTTTGGATCTGAATGTCACAAAATATTTTCATTTAAACATTTCATTCTAGATGTGAATGTTTTTTTTTATCTTTGTCATTATACCTTAGTCTAGATCTAGGTATTTCGAGTTCCAAAATCTTGACATCTTAGTCTGGATCTGGATGTCTTAATTCTTTTTGTTGAACATTTCATTTTGGATATGAATTTTTTTCGATCTTTCTCGTTATACCTTAATCTGGATCTAGGTATTTCAAGTTCTAAAAGTTTGACATCTCAGTCTGGATCTAGATGTCTTAAATCTTTTTGTTAAACATTTCATTATTGATATGAATGTTTTTTTGGTCATTCTCATTATACCTTAGTCTGGATCTAGGTATTTCGAATTCCCAAAAGCTTGACATTTCAGTCTGGATTTGAATGTCTTAAATCTTTTTGCTAAACATTTCATTCTGGATATGAATATTTTTCAATCTTTTTCGTCATACCTTAGTCTGAATCTAGGTATTTCGATAAATATAGACTGGGTACTTATGGAGTAAATGAAGATTTATCATGTATCTTAGGATGCTCTACCACATAAATTGCATTTTTGAGATGGAATTCATTTTCCAACAAAAAAAAAAAAAAATCATTCATTACATGTGCATGATCAAAATTTAGGTCTCAATTTGTCTTTAAAGGCAACTTTTACGAGCTCACTTTCAAAAGGGGCGCCATTGACACCTAAATTTTGGCAACCCAATCATTTATTCATTGCATAGAAAATTAAGGATTAATTTTTAAGCCCTAAAAAATAAATAATAAATAAAAATTGTATAGCATATAATTTTAGACGCATCATTATTTTCTGATAAGGAACGAAGATTTGATATATTCGGTAAATCTTTCATATATTCATGCGATATATACACCGAGAGATATATTTCGCAGTAAATTGGAATATTGTAGGTGAGATACATATTTGGTGCTAATCTTTGGGCAATATATATTTTGACATAATAAAATAAACACCAGATCTTCAATCATCGATGGGCAAGAGCAAAGGAAGGAAAATAAAATAAAATTGAGGAGATTGAGCCTTGACCGTGCGAGATGCGATCAAAAGAAGAAGGAAATTTTGCTTCTTCCATCTAAGGACTCTATTTCTTTGCATATAAAAGGGGTGTCATGCACGCATAAAAGAGTGGGGGCCACGCAATTCAATACACGGCCACAATCCTGAGAGAGTGTTCATAGGGCAGGAGAGTAAAAAAAAAGAGGTGAAAAAATGGTCTTTCTCTTGGGTCAACAGAAGGAGGGGATTTGTTTCTTTCTCCCTTGACAACGTACAGAGAAAAGAAAAATAGAGGAGGTCATCCTCTTCATCCATCCCCATCGAGTATTCCTCAACGCCACCGCAGCTCCTTCACTGATGACGTTGCTGCAGCTCCACCGCTGGCTTCGTAGCTGCTATTCCAACTGCTTGAGCCCCGACGCGCCGCCCCTGCTGATTCCATGCCATCGCTGCACCGTCGCTTGCTGCACCACACCTTGACCATTCGGTGACGACCCGCTACTGGCATTCATCGTCGAGGAGCTGTTGCCCGTGTCCCACAACGGCAACATCGCCAGCCCACGTTGCCTCGACATCAAGTTCCACCCTCATGAGCCTCTTCGGAGCCCCGATGATCCTGTTGCCGCAGCAATGTTTCTCCGAGTTCGATTTGCCATCCCCGATGCAAGCCACATCCGTGCGGCCTATTAGGCCATCTGCGGAATCCCCAGCAACGACGTATACTGGTCTTTCTTTATAGGTGGAGAATTTATGTGGAGGTTTTAGAAGGTCAAAATTTGAAAATCAGTAGGATCATCAGAAGACTAGTGGATTTCCCTTTGTCACCAAATCCCACAGAACCAACAAGGAGAGACGAACCAATTTAAAAAAAAAAATAGAAAGATTCGTTGTGCTTGTGCCCATTCATCAACGAGTCATGATCCCTTGTCGAGCTTGGAAATTTTTGTTTCGCAGGTCTCGTGGAACCCATCGGGTGACTATCTAGCAGTCGAGCACCACCACATTGCATCGCGAATAGCCATTTGAGGATTGGAATTCGGAAGCCAATATTCGAATTAGGTGAAAATCTTATCTATTTTGATTTCCAAAAATTCCGTTTCCTTATTTGAAATATTCGTTGATGCACATGATTGAAATTCCCGATATGCCATCATATCCGTAATCTCGAGTAGCCTTATAAATTGAGAAATCTTCCTAATTTCACCACTTGCATACGATTGATAGTCTAATTTCACGCTCGAAATATGACTCGCAATCGCACGGAAAAATCGCCAATCTGATCTTATGCTCAAGATACGATTTACAATTTTGTTAAAACTTGGCCAATCCGATTTCATGTGCGAGATACGATTCGTCAATTTATTAGACAGATATCAATCATATCTTGCCTAATTTGATGTCGTGTTGTTTGAATTGATTTTGTTTCCATAAAAGAAAATCAATATATATATGACTTATATTGGGTTCATGTTAGAATATCGCTTGTTTTAAGGTAGTTTGCCTACTTAAGGAAATTTATTTATTTCGAATTTTTTAAATAAAAAATACCAAAAACATTAATTTAGGATATTAGATTCTATTTTCATTAATTTAGATTGCATGTTTAATTATTGGACAATTTTAATTTTGAATTTTATAAAAAAAAAAGAAAAAGAAAAGCTAGAATTAGGGCATTCTTTGCACGTCATATAGTCATTGCATGTTAGGATAAGATTGCATGTTTAATTTAATTCTACATAATCTTCCTAATTAATTATGAGTTTAGATAATTTTTCCTAGATAAATTGCATTTTATATTAGGGAAGTAAATTGAAATCAATTCGAGTTGCCTGCAAAACATTTTTTCGAAATAAAAGAGAAATTTACCAAAAGAGCCTAGCGTAATCAAGTCCCCGAACTCATAATCTCTGGTTCGTAGGAGTAAAGTAAATCTTCCGTTACTTTACTTGGGTTTCTAATCGACCCACCAAAAATAGATTAGTGACGACTCCTAATTAAAAATCATTTGCATGTTAAAAACTTGAACCTAAGTCGTGAATTGGTATGGGCTTGGGAAAGCCCGAGCTAAGTTTAGGTTTGGTAATCCATTAGCCAAACCCTAGATGGTTCACTCGAGGTTAGGTCACGACAGTTGGCTAACCAAAACTCGGAAAGGCTTTCTATTCATGGGCACGAATTTTGTTTAGATCGTCAAATTACGCATGTATGTACAAGGACCAATCCATTTGCACGTCCATACAACAAAGTGTAGTCCAAGAAATAAATCTGGCTATTCGTGTGGACAAGTGCTTCTAATTGCCAGTTAGTTTACAGTAGAAAGTCTCGTCTCACCATGAGCACCGTTGGTTTGACAAGGTCCTTACAATGCCCCGGATATGAGTCATAAGTGAAAGGCCAGTGAAGCAGGGGTGGCAACAGGCTCTGTCACGCCCCGATCCTCGGGCATGCACACATTCTTCTCACTTGATCGATTTTATAATGCGATATCCCAGGACTATGTATCGTCGACCCTTTCATTTATTAAGCACATGCAAAAGCAGTTATAAATCCCCAGATAATAAATCGATGGGATAGAAAAGCAATGCCATATTTTTCATATCGAAAACTTATAACCAAACTTTTATACAAAACACAAACTAAAGTACTTCACAACTTTTTACTCTATCTCTATTCACATCAAAATGGAGATCTCAAAAGAATATAGAATCTCAGTCCATCTGGGCCGTACTTAAGGCCCCTCTCGGGATTATCTTCTTCTTCCAAAATTCTTCTCCTCGGGTTTCACCCCAGAGTTCTCCTTCTCAGACTCCTCCTCCTCAGTTCCTCATCGGGGTCCTGAAATGTTTTCCCCAAAACGGGATGAGACTATGTCTCAGCGAGTTCTACTCCATTATACTATAGGCTGCCTAAACACGCACAGGGCAAAGGACTTACCTTGGTCTCATATCCCACCTACAAGTCAGTACAATTCACAATAGGCACCCATTTACTCCCAACAAATTGAATCAGTCGATTACATGTCACACAAATCATTCTCCACTGAGGAGTATCTAAAAGCTAAGTCACGTGCATTCTCCAGGACGACATTCCAAGTCTCCGAGCCACGTGCCTCGAACCTTGGGCCCACGTGCATTCTCTAAGGCGACCTCTTCGCTAAGGCGGTACATCAAGTCACCGAGCCACGTGCCCTTTTAGATGTCATTCTCAAATACTGGACCCACGTGCATTCTCTAAGGCACTAGTTCACCAAGGTGACGCATCAAATCACCGAGCCACGTGTCATTTTAGATGTCATTCTCAAACACTGGACCCATGTGCATTCTCTAAGGTACTCGTTCACCAAAGTAACGCATCGGATCACCGAGTCACGTGTCCTTTTAGATGCCATTCTGGAACGTCGGGCCCACGTGCATTCTCTAAGGTACTCGTTCACCAAAGTGACGCATCAGATCACCGAGCCACGTGCCCTTTTAGATGCCAAACTTTGTAATCGAGCCACGTGCATTCTCCAGGAGGACATACCGAGTCTCCGAGCCACGTGCATTCTCTTAGGCGACCTCTTCGCCAAGATGACATATTCAACCACTGAATTCACGTGCATTCTCCAGGTGATATTCCAATTCACCGAGCCCACGTGTTTTCTTTCAAGTGATAACCAATACCCAACGATTTCTCAATCAAATAATTAACAATCAAGTCAATATGAATAACTCCTAAAAATTCATAATTAAATCAATTCCATACAAATTACAACTCAATTAAATAAACGGACTGCGCCACGACGATCAGCACGAGATTTCAATCGTCAGCCATCTCAATCTTAATTTCCGAAAAATAATTAATTTCGAAAATTAATTAATAAAAATTAAAAATTCAATTTAGCTCAAAATAAAGCCCAATTAAATAAATGGACTTCACCACGATCACCGACATAAAATTCCGGTCACTAGCTATGCCGGTTGAATTTCGAAAAATAATTAATTAATTAATTTAATTCCGAAAATTAATATTTAAATTCCAAAAATTCGACTTAGGCCCGAAAAGCCTAATTGAAGCCCACTAAGGGTCGGGAAAAATCCCGAGATACTTTCAATAAATAGTAGACCACGTCTACTTGCTAAATGCACACTTAATTTGTCTAATTCGCATCACAATTGACTAATAAACACTAATCCATTCTAATCTAACCACCTAATTGCATTTAATTAAACCTAACCAATCCCTAAGCATAATTAGCCAACTAAGCAGGGATTAGTGAGATTACTCACCGGAATTGCGCGTAAATCGGATCAATCCGACGGGGGCGACGCGAGGAACAATAAACCTCAAAGCGGGTCTCGAGTTCGGGGCCCGAAAATGGCCCACGAGCCGGCTGGAAACCCACTTCATGGGTTGCTGATTTGGCTGCAAAACAGAGGAAAACAGAGATGGTTAGGGGCGGAGAAGGGTCGGGAAGGCAAGTGGCGGTCCGGTGAGGTCGCACGGTGGCTCCGGCAGCTTGCTCGGCCACTCACGGTGGCTGGACGAGGAGGAACAGGGGCTGGAGATGCACGGGGGAGGATGCCTGGGCGGTGGAGAGGGCAGGCGGCGCACGGTGGCGAGCGGTGGACGCATGGGTGTGCGATTCGAGCGGCAGAACAAGCGGCGACGGTTGCCGCGGCGAGCTACTGCTTCTGCTTTGGTTTGCTGGTTCGCACGCAAAGAAAGAAGAAGAAGAAAAAGAAGAAGAAGAAGAAGAAGAAGCTGGTTCGATCACGAGGGAGTGGGGGAAAAAAAGAAGAAGGAGAGAGAGAGAGAGGGAGGGAGAAGGATAAGGCTTTGACTAGTCAAATAGAAAGAGAGAGAGAGAGAAAAGTGAGTCGGTGGGGAGGGAAAGAATTCACACGAGGGGGGAGAGAGGAGAGAGAAGAGAGAGAAAAAAGAAAATAAATAATACTATTATTTCAATTTTCCTTTTCTCTTTTCCTTTTCCTTTCTATTTTCTTTTGGTCTTCGATTTTTCCTCCGATAATTTCTTTCTTGAAATTTCGAACTCGGCAATAAATTGACAGACGATAAGACAGTCCTAAAAATGAATTGTGACACGCTCGAATATTCGATTCCCGAGACCAATTTAAATTTCATGGTTAGAATCGATCAGACACGATTTTAGTTCAATCCAACCAATTGAGTAGTTTTTAGGGATTTTACTGCAGATACATCCCTTAACGGTTTCACCCAATAGATTAGTTAACTCGTGAGTGATCAACTCAGAGAAAAATGACCATAGGCACGTCGACGACATGCCCATTTCACTTTATCGAAACAGGGTCGAATTTCAGGATGTCATAGGCTCCCTCCATTCATCCAGATTTATATTATTCTTTCATTTTAGCAAATGCACCCCCTTGTAAAGAAAGAACAAAAAATGAGAGCAAAACACCGTTTACCAAAACAACCTTCAACATAGGTGATGGGTTTTTTTATTTGATGTGCCAAGCTAAGCCCGTCCGCCCATGTTGTCGTCCCGTAAATGAAGGGCCCATAAGAAATGGTGCAGTTATGATTGTATAAATATGAAAAAGGAGAACGTTGAATGAGATATAGTGAAAAACAGAACGTGCTTTTTCTCTCATTGGACAACAGTGTCTTCTCTTTTGACGAATGGAATTCCATGGCCTCGATTAATTCTTCTAAGACTGCAACAGTACTTAATCTGTGGCAAACAAGGTATGTTCGTCTTCATGATATGCCTTTGATCGATGTTGCATGTTTTCTGGGCACGTTTCCGCATTGGTTCGTTTGATCATTTGAGCATCGATTTGTTCATTTTTCAGGAATCCATTTCCAACAATAGGGATACAGTCACAAATCGAAACCTTGTATTTCACCAAGTCTTCTTCTACCCCCTCATACGGCCATTGGAGGACACAATGAAGAAAAAATGAAACCTATTTGCTAGGTAGCACTGACACGCGACATGGCACGATGTGACACGACACACCGACGCGTCATTTCTCAAAAATAGAGAATTCCGACATGTTTGGACACGTATATTAAATAAATATTTTTATTTTTAATTAATCTAATTCAAATTCACAATTAAATCAATAATAACAAAGAGCCTACAATGAATTCATACTAATAATATTAATAAATCTATTCATAGGAAATTCAAAAGATATATTCATAGTTAATGCATATCCATATTTGAAGGCATGTTTCTAACTCTAACAAAAGTTATTGATGAAACTAATGGCTAATAAGAAATTAGAATTAACTTATTTAAATAAATTTATTATTTATGATCTTCTACAATGATCAAAATTTATTAATTATTATTATTATTCAACATTTGGTATTTTTATTTTCCAAAATCACTTTATAACCTCCTTTATTTATTTTTCAGATAAAAAAAAAAAAAAATCAACCCCACCCCACTTTGGGGGCATCCACCCCAGCCCTCATGCCCCAAATTTATTTCACCCCCTCATTTATTTCCCTCGTTTTTGCCTCCTCCCCCCCCAAACCACTTGTCAGGCTTCACTTCCTTTATTAGAAATTCAAGTCACCCACTCGTCCACCCACCTTGCAAAAAGAAAAAATCATGCCAAAGTCCCATCAAAATCCCATTTTTATTTTTATTTTTTTGAGTTTCCTCCCTCAAAAATCCTAGCTACTGCCCTCCTCCTCCTCACATGACCCTCTTCCTCTCAATCTCCTCTCTCTCTCAATCACCCCATCAGCCATCACAATCACTCACTGCCTTGAGTCCAATGCTTCCTCCTTCGCAGCCGTTGCCTCACCGCCAACCCTCCATCGCGACATCGCAGTCACGACCCGGTTGATTCAATCTCTGCTCTTCCTCTAGCCCTCCGTCGTCGTCGCTAGTGGCCTTGCGTCTGCTTCCTCACCCTCGCTTCCACCCTCCATCATCTTCTTCAACAATACTCTCTCCCAGACACGCGTGTTTGAACGTGTCGAGAAGCATTGACCGCGTGTTAGGAAATTCGACATGTGTTGACCGCATGTTCAAAAGTGTTGAACACGTTGACACGTCTCGAACAGGACAAGGAAGCCCCAGCAACGTGTCCATGCTTCATAGCCTATTTGTAAGATTTTGTACGACCACTGCTAACTAATTTAGTCTAGTTTAATCTGGCCTTTTTGCCTAGTATTAAGCATGAAAATTTAATTAGAGAGGCAAATAAGGCATGAAAAAATTCAAACTCAAGACCTCTACCTTTGATATTATGTGAAATTTTATGGGACTACTACCAAATGTTCTAAAAACTTAAGCTATTAGATGAAAACATAGTTTATGATTTAAATATTCTAACACTATTAGAAGTAAAATAGAGGGGAGAATCTCTGAATTGCAGCATGCGTGATTTTGGGGAAAATTACCAAAATAGTCCTAAACATATTGCAATTTTTTCAGTTCAGTCCTAAACCTTTCTTTTTTACCAATTTGGTCATAAACATTTTGTATTGGTGTCAATTCAATCCATCCGGCCAAGTGTGGTTGATCAACATGGACGTGGACACCAATCGACGCTGACATGTCAATTTTTTTATTGTTTATTATTTTCCTTTTTTTCTTTCTCTTCTTGCCGGCCACTAGGGAGGCTCACCCTCACTGTTGCGGCACTGGGTGAGCTCGACCTTGCCTAGCAACCCTTGCCTGTGACGGCGAGTCCTCACTAGGTGTGGCCGAGGCTCACCCTTGCTAGATCTAGGAGAGGGTGAGCCTTGCCCTCATACAGCAACCCTTACTTGCAATGCCGAATACGCACTAGGGGTGGTTGAGGCTTGCCCTCACCATCATGATGCCGAGCTAGCTCGACCTCGCCCAGCGACCCTTGCCTACAATGACAAGTCCTCACCAAGGGTGGTCAAGGCTCGCCCTCACCAGTGGCCAGCGAGATCAATCTCCCCAGCCCTACCCTCCGGTCAGTCACTAAACCAACTACAAGAAGAAGAAAAGAGAATGAAAAGAGAGAGAGAGAGAGAGAGAGAGAGAGAGAGAGAGAGAGAGAGAGAGAGAGAGAGAGAGAGAGAGAGAGAGAGAGAGAGAAAGAAAATAAATAAATAAATAATCAAATAATCAAATATATATATATTAAAAATTGACACCTCGGCGTCGATCAAACGTTCGGCACCAGTGGCATCCACGTCAAAGCACCGACTAGTAAGTTGGTCAAATGGATTGAATTTGCACAAATATAAAATGTTTAATATTGAATTGGCAAAAAAAAAAAATAATAGGTTCAAGACTAAATTGGAAAAATTACAATTGATTTAGGATTGTTTTGGTAATTTTCCCCATGATTTTGGGTGCTGATCTTGGGCTTCTAACATGGTTTAGAGGTCTCCATAAGAGGGAGACTTCATTGAAGTTATATCCAAGAAATTTGGAGTTGGTGTGGGCGAATTTCAGTCCAGATTTTAGGCAACTTGAGCTCTATTGGTGGAGGGAAAATCTAGTCTGCCTTGGGCACTAATCTGCTCATGGAATCCTTCAACTCCCTTGATTTTGTTGATGTTGACATTTCCCAATTTAGGGATTAGACAAATTGTAAGTGAATTTCTTATTATAAAGATGATTAATCTTCTCAAAACCCAAGGTAATGAAATGGCTTTCAATGGATCTCAGTTTAAAAGAATTTGATTTGAGGTTGGGCTTTATTACAAAGTTTATCTTATCAATATCTATAGAGAAGTAGCTCAAATTAACCCAAGGTAATGAAATGCCGAGGGCAGCCTTGCCAAAGGCTGCAAGGTTAAAGGTTGTGAGGGTTGATCTTAAGGCCTTTAAGGTGGGCTCGACCACTGCGGCTTGGGCAAGTGTAACATCCTCGATTCCGACCTCGTAAGAATTGGCCATAAGGTCCTAAAATGATCAATCATGGGCCATTGGCCATGGATCAACCGGTTCGATCAACAAGGAATCACGGATCGATCACGACCGACCGACCAACCACAAATTGGTTGAGGAATTCAGTTGTGATTTTCTGCTGACCATACCGATGGGATAGGATCACCAACTCATAAGATTACTTTTTCATCACGAGAATTAGTCACGGGATGATTTTGGATCGGTGGATGGTCACGGTTTGATCCAACTGGTCGTAGTTTCTGGTCACGAGTGATTCTGTCCGGTTATGCACTGATACATGAACAATCCAAATTGATCAAATGTGACCATCTTCTGACCAAAAATGCATCATTCCCTATTTAATTCTTAGTGATTGGAACAGAATTTCGAATTGGTGATGTTCGATTATGGATGGATAATGCACCAACCATAAACCCTACCAGTGGATCGGGTGCCAACCTGAATGAGCCCAGGGATTGACCTGGCTATTCCGTCATTAATTTTAAGATTTGTAAGTGCCTTGACTTAGTGTTAGGCCATGGGTAGCCTTAGGTTGGTCTTGAACCGATCAAAGGACAACCAACCCTATTGGCCTACCGACCGTCCAAATGAACGGTTTGGGCGAATGTGGGGTGTGATGGCCGAACTTCGGGTGTACGTGATTTGATTTTCGAGATGTACCTAATGATCCCTTCTCCGGCCCCAGAACCAACTTGGATGATAGAATTTTCTAGAACGCCTTATTAATGAAGAAAAAGACAAAAGTATGGAAAATTTGAGAACCCCCTCATTTCCTTTGAATAGTCAAAAGTTATGATGACTACCAAAATATCTTTGAAGATTCTACAGAAATGCGTCACACAAGTGGACCAATTAAAGAGCGATACACGGGCCCTCATTAATGATCGAATGTTTTAGAATTGCCGAGTTGGCAACTATAGCACAATTATTGTCAAACTTCATTAAATGTCCATTAAATGCGGCATATAGGGGGACCAATGGAAGAGCGAAAAGTGAGCCATCATCGATGATGCCTAGGAGCTTATATTGTCAAGTAAGGCCTTTAGCTTGGCCAACTCACTTTCTAGGTACAATCATGAGGCAAAATAGACTTGCCACCCAAGGACTTTAGGCGGGACACTTAGAAAAATTAGAGTGGACCATTTGGCTTGGTAATAATGGCTTGAGATTTTCCTTGGAGAAGAAGTTAGTAATTCATGTTTAGGTGTCCTCTAGAATCTTAGGTTATGATGAGCCTAAAGGATAGCCTTGGTGAACAAGCCAAAGGCCAACCAATCAAGAGAGGATATTAGGCATCAAAAGGGCTTATGTGTCTCTTAAGAAGATGGCAAGTGTTCTGTTAGGACCCTAGGCGTGCCACCTTGCAAACTAGCCGTGCCACCTTGATGCCATAGCCATGCCACTTCAAGAAATGTGATTAGGCTGCTTAGATAAGTAATGATGGTGCCGAGTAGTATAAATAGGAGGATCCCTCCTCATTTTTCACCATGCCATTCACTTTCTCCTTTCCTCCTCTATTTCCTTTCTCTCGGCCTTGCATCCTCAATCCCTCAAGCTAATCTAAGTTGGTCTTCAAGGTTGCCAAGGTAAGTAAGATCCCCATGTCTCCTCTAGGGTAGTTTCCATTGTCGAGTCTAGTTAGGTGCTCACCCATCAAGCCGTGGGTAAAATGTTAGATCTTTTATATGGTTTTGCTCATGTTTATGCTTGAATGTGTGCTTGTGTTGTTCATGTCCGAAATGAGGCTTAGGTTCATTTGGATTGAGTTCATTGCAAGACAAGTCACCCTAGCCGTGAAGCCTTGATTTCGGCATAAATAGGATGCCGGGTCCAAGCCTTGCTTTATGTGGGAATCGCCTAAGGCCGCAAGGTCCTAAGTCGACATTAAGGCATGTCGATCTTATGCCTTGATCAGTACGGGGATCGCCAAATCCACGAGGTCTTGGAAGGCACCAAGCATGCTGATTTCCATAGTCCAAATGGATGTGGGGACTTTGTGCTTGGCATTGAATGAAACCGCGAGCCGAGGATCATTCTCGATACATGCGCATCCACATTGGATCGGAGCCAAGGTTTGTCAAGCTTGGGATCGTCACTTAAGCGAGGTGTACCCAAGCCTCAAGATTTTGGATCAGTATTGAGGCGTACCATTTCTAAGCCTTGTCCAATGCGGGGATTGGCACTAAGTGATTGATTTAAGTTACGGATCAAAGATCATTCCCGACATGTTTGCTAGTGAAGTATAAGAAACTCATGACACACATGAACGAAAGAGCATGCCTTTGGTCCATACATGTATCGGCTAAGGAAAAGATAAGAACCGACTTGTGTGATGTATTTATGCATGCACTTAAAGAGGAAAAAGCGCCCATCGCCACGCAGCGTTGGCGACGATGCCTCGTTCATTAAACGGGATGCCTCGGTTAAGCCAAGATGCCCTGGTTGAGCCAAGATGCCTTGGTTGAGCCAAGATGCCTAGGTCTTGAACCGGAAGCCTCAGGAAGCTAGCCCCAAGAAGCCTCAATTGAGCTGAGATGCCCTGGTCGAGCCAGGAAACCAAGCAAGAAGCTGGAAGCCCTGGTCGAGCCAAGAGGGCCTAGTCGAGCCAAGACGACACTAAATGAATTTGCATGAGTACCGGTATATAAATAAGTATGATATGTTGATATATTTATTGATAAGCCAAAGGTAAGTATGCATTGAAGCATGTTGCGATGGATGTTTGCTTGTAATCAAGGATAGCAACAAGTTTGCTATTGATCTACCATCGACATTGTTTACGAATGTTGTACTTGCTAAGCTTCGATGATGAGATTCTTTCCTAGTAAAGAACTAGGAATTTTACTTATTGAGTTTCCCCAAAACTCACTCCCCCGTCTTTCAGTCTTGTAGGCATGGAAGTCTCACATCAATTTTGGGAGCTGCAGTCACGCTAGAGGAGATAGGATTTCCCCTGGTCTATGTGGAAAACTTGTACTGTGATGTAAAAAGAAAAGAGAGCCCGTAGAGAAAGGCCTTGTAAAATTACCATTATGATATAAATTAGTGTGTTCTATGTGATATATGTCCTAGTCTTCCAGCTATTGTTTGTCCAGGAGGTTATTTGTTCACGTTTCCGCATGTGCATGATAATAAGATAAAAAGAATCGGGGTGGTGATGAGCCTGGGACGTCGCGAAAATAACCCTTGCCACTCGTAACCCTGGAGATGGAGTTAGGGTCGTGATAGTTTTGGTATCGGAGCGGGGTTATTATCCGGAGTGATAAGGTGCGGCGGGAGTCATAAGATAATTAGTTAGGAAAACATCTATGCATGTGATTGTTTGCTTGATTGTTCTTTCCTCATGAAAGTGGTGATTATTGACTTTGATTATCTTGTAGACAATTCCTCTAGAACTCTTTAGCTATATTTTCCTAGTAGCCAATATGAGTTCCCAAGACCCAGCGACTACCCATGGAAAATTAGCTTAGGACCAGAGTGCTTCGAAAGGAAAATCGAAAGATGACCCCTAACTGGATGGAATTCTACAAGTTTTGACTAATGTTGAGAGCTTGATGGATCAGCAAGCTCAACAACACGTAGCCTCTACTTATGTTAATACCTCTGCAAGTGGAAACAAATCAGAAATGGTGAATGCCCTATGTAAGGACTGGTTGAATAATTCTTAAAGATGCGACTTCCAAAGTTTTCCGAGACGAGAGATCCCGAAGAAGTTGAAATCAGAGTGGTGCAACGGAAGCAGGGCGGAGCTAAAGTTTCCAGCAGAGTATTGGCATGCTCCATTCGAGGCATTTATGGTCAAGCTTGCAAAACTCCGGTCTGTTGGAATAAGGTCGGGAAAAGGAAAGCCACTAGTCTAGAGTTAGTCCAACCTATGGCAGACACCATGCGGGTCATTAGAAAGAGACTTAGAGCCGCCCAAAGTAGGCAAAAGAGTTATGCAGACAGGAGACGAAAGCCTCTAGAATTCCAAGTAGGAGACCATGTATTCCTCAAGGTGTCTTCGTTGAAAGGTATGTCTCGTTTTGGTGCGAAAGGTAAGTTAAGTCCACGATACATAGGACCCTTTGAAACCCTAGAAAGGATAAGGAATATGGCATATCGGTTGGCATTGCCACCAAAACTTGCTCAGGTGCACGATGTATTCCACATATCCATGTTGAGAAAGTATGAGCCAGATCCAACACATGTGCTCAACTTTGAAGAGATTGAGGTAGATGACTAAGGGTTATATATTGAGGAGCTAGTGCGGATCGTGGACCAACGTAAGCAAGTAATCATAAACAAAGCCATTCCCTTAGTCAGGGTCCTATGGAAACGCCATGGAACAGAATAGGCTACCTGGGAAAGTGAAGAAATTATGAGACGCAAGTACCCTCGCCTATTTGAATGCCCAGGTACATTATGAAATTTTAGGGATGAAATTTTTAAAGGGGGGAGAATTGTAACATCCTCAATTCCGACCCCATAAAGATCGGCCATAAGGTCCTAAAAGGATCAATCATGGGCCATTGTCCATGGATCAATCGGTTCAATCAGCAAGGAATCACAGATCGGTCACAACCGACCGATCGATCGGTCACGAATTAATCGAGGTGCGAGCCGTGATTTTCTACTGACCATACCAATGGGATAGGATCACCAGCTCATAAGATGACTTTTTCATCACGAGAATTGGTCACGAGATGATTTTGGATTGGTGGATGGTCACGGGTCGATTCGACTGGTCGTAGTTTTTAGTCGTAAGTGATTCCGCCTGGTTATGCACCGATACACAGACGATCCAAATTGATCAAATGTGATCGTCTTCTGACCAAAAATGCATCATTCTCTATATAATTCTTAGTGATCAGAACGGAATTTCGAATTGGTGATGTCTGATCATGGATTTGTAATGCACCAACCATGAACCCTACCGGTGGATCAAGTGCCGACTGGAATGAACCTAGGGATAGACCCAACTATTCCATCATTAATTCTAAGATCTATGAGTGCATTGGCTTAGTGCTAGGCCATGGATAGCCTTAGGATTGGTCTCGAACCAATCAAAAGACAACTGACCCTATTGGCCAACCAAACGTCCAAAGGAACGGTTTGAGCGAATGTGGGGTGTGATGGCTGAACCTCGAGTATACGTGATTCGGTTTTCAAGGTGTACCTAATGATCCTTTCTTCTGTCCCGGAACCAACATGGATGATAGAATTCTCTAGACCGCTTTATTAATGAAGAAAAAAACAAAAGTATGGAAAATTCTAAAACCCCCTCATTAAATGAAGGGGTGATGTGTCCTTTGAATAATCAAAAGTCATGATGGCTGAATGTGTGCTTGAGTTGTTCATGCTTGGAATGAGGCTTAGGTTCATTTGGATTGAGTTCATTGCAAGACAAGTTGCCCTAGCCATGAAGCCTTGGTTTCAACATAAATAGGATGCCAGGTCCAAGCCTCGCTTTGTGTGGGAATTGCCTAAGGCCACAAGGTCCTAAGTCGACATTGAGGTATATCGATCTTATGCCTTGATCGGTATGGGGATCGCCAAATCCACGAGGTCTTGGTAAGGCACCAAGCATGCTGATTTCCATAGTCCAAATGAACGTGGGGACTTTGTGCTTAGCGTTGAATGAAACCGCGAGCCAAGGATCATTCTCAATAAATGTGCATCCAGATTGGATCAGAGCTGAGGTTCGTCAAGCTTGTGATCGTCACTTAAGTGAGGTGTACCCAAGCCTCGAGATCTTGGATTAGTATTAAGGCATACCGTTTCTGAGCCTTATCCGATGCGAGGATTGGCACTAAGTGATTGATTCAAGTTACAAACCAAAGATCATTCCCGACTTATTTGCTAGTGAAGTATAAGAAACTCATGACACACATGAACGAAAAAGCACGCCTTCAAGCCATACATGTGTCAGCTAAGAGAAAAGATAAAAATCGTCTTGTGTGATGTATTTATGCTTGCACTTAAAGAGGAAAAAGTGTCCGTCACCACGCAACATTGGCGGCAATGCCTCTTTCATTGGATGAGATGCCTCAGTTGAGCCGAGATGCCCCGGTTGAGTTAGGATGCCTGGGTCTTGAACCCGGAAGCCTCGGGAAGCTAGCCCTAAGAAGCCTCGGTCATGCTGAGATGCCTTGGTCGAGCCAGGAAGCCTAGCAAGAAGCTAGAAGCCCCAGTTGAGCCGAGAGGGCCTAGTCGAGCCAGGACGATGCTAAATGAATTTGCATGAGTGCCGGTATATGCATAAGTATGATATGTTGATATATTTATTGATAAGCTAAAGATAAGTACGCATTGAAGCATGTTGCGATGGACGTTTGCATGTAATCAAGGATAGTAACAAGTTTGCTATTAATCTACCATCGACACTGTTTACGAGTGTTGTACTTGCTAAGCTTCGATGATGAGATGTTTTCCTAGTAGAAAACTAGAAATTTTACTTACTAAGTTTCTCCAAAACTCACTCCCTCATCTTTCAGTCTTGTAGGCATAGAAGTCTCACGTCAGTTTTGGGAGCTGCGGTCACGCTAGAGGAGATGGGATTTCCCTTGGCCTATGTGGAAAACTCGTACTATGATGTAAAAAGAAAAGAGGGCCCGTAGAGAAAAGGCTTGTAAAAGTACCATTATTATATAAATTAGTGTGTTCTATGTGATATATGTCCTAGTCTTCCAGTTGTTTTTGTC
>CM024719.1:35018255-35036843 GCA_014182545.1 Eucalyptus globulus
ATCATAATGGATTTTGTGATAGACTTACCAAGGAGTCAGAGGGGTAATGATTCCATTTGGGTAGTGGTCGACAGATTGACGAAGTCAGCTCACTTCATCGCAGTACAAAAGGACCTTGATTTGGATAGGCACGCAGAGTTGTACATGCGTCAGATAGTTCATCTGCATGGAGTGCCGATGACGATTACTTTAGACCGAGACCCACGATTTACAGCAGCCTCCTGGAAGAGTTTGTAGGCTGCCTTAAGGAGGAAGTTGCAGTACAGTACGGCCTATCATCCTCAAATGGATGGCCAGTCTGAGAGGACGATTCAAACCCTTGAAGACATGCCGCGAGCTTGCGTGTTGGATTTCAAGGGAAGCTGGGAGGAATAGCTTCATCTTATTGAGTTTGCCTACAATAACAGCTTCTAGTAGAGCATTCAGACGGCTCCTTTCGAAGCGTTATATGGTAGAGTGTGCAAAATGCTAGTGTATTGGGATGAAGTCGGGGAACGAAAGATCACAGGCCCAGAGTTAGTCTAGTAGTCAATAGATGTAGTTGTCGTCATTAGAGACAGATTAAAGACCGCTCAGAACGCTAGAAGAGCTACGCTCATAAGCGTCGAAGGCCGTTGGAATTCCAAGTTGGTGATCACGTCTTTCTAAAGGTGTCACCAATGAGGGGTACTTCGCGCTTTAGCAAGAAAGGAAAGCTGAGTCCGAGGTATGTAGGTCCATTTAAGATTTTTGAAAGAATCGGGATCCTAGCGTATCGTCTTGCATTACCGCCGAGACTGGCGCAAGTGCATGACGTCTTTCACGTGTCGATGTTGAAGAAGTATGAGCCGAACCTGACCCACGTGCTGAATTTTGAGGATTTGGACGTGGACGACAGATTGTTGTACGTAGAAAGCCTGGTTCAGATTATAGATTGGAAAGAACAAGTTCTGCACACCAAGACCATCATGTTGGTCAAAGTGGTCTAGCAACATCACAGCATTGAAGGAGCAACTTGGGAGAGTGAAGAGTCGATGAGACGACTGTACCCCACCTTTTTGTTTAAATAGGTTTAAATTTCGAGAACGAAATTTTTATAAGAGGTGGAGAGTTGTGACATCCTAAATTTCAAGTTTTGCTTTCGACTGATTGAGTTGAGCTTTTCATCGACAGGCCTATAGTCGTTTTCCCTGAGCTGATCACTCATGGGATAACTAGTCTATCAGGTGAAGTCATTAAAGGATCTGAACGCAATAGACTTGAGAATTCAAACAGGAATTGACTACTCAACCGTGCTAATCTCCAAGGGTCATTACGGTATAGACCGATTAGAGACCGGAGATAGGTCGGCTCGACAAAACCATGTGATTAAGTGTGGGTGATTCCATCTAATTGCACAATTCTTATCGATTGGCACTAGACCAATTTCTCTGTCATTTTGGTATCATGTGTCCGTATTTGAAACCTTGAGATTTCCACAACAACCGAAAGTTGACAATGTGTCGAAGAGGCACTTTGTGGCTCGAAAACAATCGACCACAGGTCAAAAGCATTAAAAGTTTCTAAAAGCTACCCGGTAGATTAGGACACGCTAGATTGAAATTAACCGAGAAATTGAACTTAAATTCAGAAATTGAAAGTTTTTCCCTGTCGACTCATCCTCCGAAGATTTTTCTGCAAACCGAGATTTTTTGCAGAAATTCAAAGTTTGGCAAAATTGGATAGGGGAAATTCGAGGGACCATTTTTTAGCACACCCATGGCCGTCAAGTTGGTTCAATTGGTGAGGAAAAAGGTTGATTGGGATGATGGCACCTTGGTTGGATTTATGGACATCAAATTGGATCCAATTGGAGGAGATTGGAAGAGGAATTGAATGGAATTAAAGATCAAATGTCACAAATTTGTAGGCCATGGGGGAGGGAACATTTGGACCACTTGGGTGGTGTGTTGAGGAAGCTTTGGGAGAGAGAAAGTGGCTATGGATGGCTGAGCAAGTGGTGGAGTAGCCATTTGAGTGCAATGGACAAGTGTTGAAGGCTAGAGAAGCCTTTGGGGACCCCCTCTCTTCAGCAACCTTGTTCTTCCTCTTTCCCCCTCCTTTCTCCATTGTTGAGCCATTAGAGAACTTAGAGAAACCAGAGAAACTGCAGCTCCATCCCCCCTAGCTATCGAGCAGCCCACAAAGCCACCGTCGACCTCTTTTCCCCCTCTATTTTATCTTCTTCCTGCTTCTGCTCCAGCTAACCTTCCTCTAAAAATCTGAGTTAAAAGTTGGCTTCCCGTGCGAATTAGTCCCCGTGCCACCCACCACCATGACCAAGAGACCCGGTCCGTACGGAAGGTGGTTGCCACTCGCCGAACAGAGCTGCGGTTGACCCGCTTGCCGGCCGGAAGCCACGACTCACCGGTCCGTCGATCCGCTTACCTGTTTGCATTGTTTCGCGATTTTCACGATTCCCCTGCCATTTCGACCCTTCCTCCGCCATCTCAACCACCAGCAAGTCTCCTTTGACCCCCAAGTGCCGCCAATTGCCGGCCACCTGCTCGCCGGAGCTCCGGTCAGCCCTTCCTCGCCGTTTCAACCGCTAGTTCTCTCTCTCAGTGCAATAAGCAGAAGCCGAGAAACCAGCAAGGCTTTGGGACTTCGTGGCCCATTTTCGAGCCCTTCTCGGCCTTGGTTGGTGTCGCCACTAGGAGGATTGTCGTTCGCCTCAGCGTCACCGTCATCGTGGACTCACTGGAACGCTAAACCGGTGAGTTTACTCACTAAACTCTACTTAGGTAGTTAATTATGCTTAAGGGGAGATTAGATTAGCCTAATGATGGTGTAGGTGGTTAGATTAACTTAGTTAATTGTTAATTTGATTAGATGAACGATTAGTTTAGTGGATGGATTAATTAGTCTAATTATGCAATTAGATTAGTGTAAGCATGATTAGACTTTTAATTATTTATTTATTTATTTATTTATTTAAATTATATTTATAAAATTATATTTATTTTATGTTTAAAATAAATTAATTTTCGGAATTTAATTAATTAATTAATTAATTAATATTTCTGGAAATTACGCCGGGATGGCCGGTCGTTAGAATTTCACACTAATGTCAGCAGTGTGGCTAGTTTGTACAAATTGATTGTTGAATGGTACAATTAAGTCTTGATTGTGAAGTTTTGGTATTTAACTCGAAAATACTAGTTGTCACGTTGTGATACCGAATGTGGTTTTTAGGTACCATGATAGCTTGTGTGAGCGATATTGAATTGCATGCTTGTGTGAGCCCTATTGTACGATAGCTCATGGGAGCCTAAATGAATGTCAGCTTGTGTGAGCGAGGATAGGTCAGCTTGTGTGAGCAAGGATAAGTCAGCTTGTGTGAGCAAATGTATAAGTCAGCTTGTGAGAGCAATGATTAGTTAGCTTGTGTGAGCAAGGATAAATCAGCTTGTGTGAGCAAATGTATAAGTCAACTTGTGAGAGCAAGGATTAGTTAGCTTGTGTGAGCATCGATAAAAGTCAACTAGTGTGAGCATTAATAGAAATCAGCTTGTGTGAGCATTGTCATAAGTCAGCTTATGTGAGCATTAGTGTATCTTAGCTTGTGTGAGCAGTGAGTGATTGATTGATTGGATTGATTGAATCGATAGATCGATGTGTGTTGGTAGTGCATGCTTGTGCGAGCAATGTTGAATTGTACTGACGTGCAAGAAGGACTAAGGCAATGTAAGTCCTCTGGCTTGTGTACATAGATTGCCTCTAGGCGTATTTCCTTCCTAGTTAGAGTTTAGGGGGTGAACTTGTTGAGACATAGTCTCACCCCGTCGTGGACTCAACATTTTCAAGTCTTTAGATGGCCGTTGAGGAGGACCTGAAGCTCCAAAGTTTGTGGAGGAGGAGACTAAAGAATTGGTGAACGTGTCTGACTAGCAGGTCATAGGACAGTTCCTTTTTATTGAGCCGATCTTTTGTAAACAGCCTAGTATTGTGTATAAACCTGGAGTGTTTATAAAAGGCTTGTTTTGGTTGTGAATTGTTGCCTGCTTTTTTCTATCCTAAGCTTTTGTTGTCAGGGGAAATTGTTCGCTTCTGCATGCGTATTAAAATGAATGGGTCGGCGACGCGTCATGGGACGTCACATATTTATCGACCACCGAAGGAAGGGCACACACTCAAGGATCGGGGAGTGACAAGAAAAGAAAAACAACACCTTTCTCATAAAACACACTTTAGAAACAATCCAGCCAAACCTAAGGTTTATGTACAGGAGGTCTATCTAAAAAAGAAACCACTAGGCCATCTACACTTTGGACCTTCAGCCTCAGGCTCTGAATCCTCCACGCTACGGCCCTGAAAATGGTAACCCATAATGGGGTAAGATATAAATCTCAGTGAGTTCACGATCTAAACTCCGATTAGGGAGATAATACACCAAGAGGCAGCCTATACACACATCACAGAAGGCTTACCTCGCCTCAGCACCTCCCTACACGTCAGTCCCGTTCATATAGTAGACATATGCAGCAAATGCACTCATCAATTGGAAACGCTTCACTTCAAACTCAATCAATCACAGGAATCTCGATTATAAGGCCAAATCGTTATAACACGTCCCATACCATATCACACAATTTTTTCACATAATCAGGTGCGGCTAAGTCACTCATTCAAGCATGTTCCCATTTATTTATGAACCAATGGCCATGGCTAACTTCCTAGTCAGCAATCATCGAATTCCCGCCAGGCATCCGATAAAAATCGGGCATCGTCCTGCCCCGTCGGGCATGGCAAAGTCTAGAACTCCCGCCTAGATGGTATCCCAAAAAGGGACATCGGTCTGGCCTCTACTGCGACTAGCTTCCGAACTCTTGCCAGGCATCCGATAAATTGGGTATCGTCCCCAAACTTCCGCTGGGTGATGGGTTCTAATAATGACCACACGCATATCCATATTTGGCCAATTTTCCTCGTATTAGAAATCCTCGATAAAATATCTGTGCGTGGCCACATGTTCCATTTGAACCATAAAACATGATACTCTCTCATTTCAAAGTCCCACGATTTTATATAGTATATAAAATACTTTTGGTGTAAAAAACCGACACCCTGTATTTTCTGATTAAATACAAAAAAAAAATCCAAAATTTCAAAACAATAACTCAAAATTAACTATCATCACTCAATTGCACAATTTGGCATTCAATTGCATAAACCAACCACACCATAACAATCAGACGAAATTAGCAAAACCGGTTATCTCAATATAATTTCCGAAAAATATTAACTAATTAAATAAATTATAAAATTAATTAAATAAATGCAAATAATTAAATAAACCACTAAATTAAATTAACATAAGCTAACTTAACCACCTAAGTGCACTAAGTAAATTACTCTACTAAACTAACTAATTACCCTAACCATTCTAACTAAATTAATCTAATAGCTAACTATGTAAACTAATTTAGCTAATTAAATTAACTAACTAACTAAATTAGCCTAGGAACTAATTACTCTAACCACCTAGTCACCTTAACTAACTAGCTAGACTAACCAATGATTATACTAATCCCTAATTAGCCTAAATAGTCAACCTTAAGCATTATTAGCCTCCTAATTAAATTTTAGGGCATAAACTCACCGGTTTAGTGAGAAAAACCAATTCACGGCGATGGCTGCGCGACGGCGACTGAAACTCAAGCCCATGTCGACGCCAAAGGAAGCTCAGACAAGGCTAAAAACGGTCTAACAAATCTCAGCTTAGGCTGAGATTTGTTCTTGAATTGAGCTGGATAGAAAGTTGGGCTGACTTCGATGGCTGGAGTGTGTGGGTGGTGAAGACGGCAACTTGCTGGGCTGAAGCGGGAGTGGGCCAAATAAGCGTGCGGCTGAGTGGTGCTGTCTCGGTAGATGATGGGCTGGTTGAAGGAGCGCTGGCAGGGAGTGAAGCCACGGACGTGATACAGCCAAGAAGAATCGGTGGAGATGGAGCAGGGCTTACGAGGTAAACTTCGGGGCTTCGCTGGAGGGGGGTTAAATCGGTGGAAGGTGGGCTGACGAGTGGCAGTGTGAGAGGCTGGAGCAGGGCTAGCATGAGTGGGGGCTGAGTTTCGAAGGAACAGATGAAAGAAAAGCAAAAACAGAAGGGAAAATGAAATAAAGAAGCAGAAGCCGCGAAGGGGGGAAGAATCGGCGAAGCTGGCGTACAAAGCAAGAAGAGAGGGAAGGGATGAGGGAGAGAGGGGGGAACATGAAGGAGAGAATAACCTCACAAGTCAACACAAAATATCTTGAGCACTTGAGTGTTTCTTCACCCTTATCTTCAGCCCATCTTCAGCCAACAATGATTAATGGGTCACCCATGGCCAAATTCAACACCAACTTACACCAATTGAAGCTAAAATGAAGACCAAAATGTAACAGCCCCTCTAGCCTACGAATTTGCTGACTTCTCAATTCAATTTCATCACAATTCACTCCAAATTAGCGGTCAAATTTGTTAGGGAGGAAGCCCATGCCAATTTCCACACTTGTCTTCACAAACTAGTCCCTTTTGGTGGCTAAAAATCTATTTGAAAATGGCCAACCTAATTTCTTTCCTTTTTCGAATTGTCGAAAATTTATTTTCCGTAAAAATCCCGCACTCGACGGAAATTTCCCAAAAGATGAGACGAGGTCTTAAAGATAAATCCTGACATACTAGAACCTTCAATTCCACGGTTAATTTCAATCGGACGCGCTTTTAGCGTGACCTAACTTACCAAGTAGCACAAGATTTCCTACACAAGGATGAGTGCCTCTAACATCTTGCTACACAAGATAGTGATCAACTGCATTCGTCCCAAGTCGATATCCGAGACTGATGTCTCTCGATCTGAAGTGAAATTGATGTGTGCCATTAATATTGGATTTAAATCCTCTCCGCCTCACACCATCTTGTTCCATATGTATCAATCTGTGGTGAAACATAAGGGATAACTCCCTTATTCTGCTCTTATCACGCGTCTTTTCAGGCACTTTAAAATTCACATCTCTACACCATTGTGTTTGACAACCATTTCTCCAATGGTGATTGGTTTCAAAATGGTTACAAAGATGCGCTTGAAAGAGTTGAACAAGGTGTTGGAGCATGTGAAGGAGAAGTCTCCCGTCAAAGCAAAACAAGACTCTGCTGCAACAAAGAGGAAAGGCAAGGAGCCCATGGTTGCTCCAGCAAAGAAGAAAATAACTCTCATCTTGCAAGATGAAGAAGATGAGGATGAAATGACTCTTTCAGCCTTGAGAAACTTAAAGAGTTTTGTTAGCTTTCATGAGACAAGAGAAGAGCCAGAAAGGGGAATGGAGAGAGAAGAGACAGAGAAGGAAGATGGAAAACAGAGGAGGACAAAGGAAGAAAGAAGAGAAGAGGAAGAAGAAGAAGAGGAAGAGGAAGAGAGAGAAGGAGAACAAGATCGGGGTCAAGGTGTGACACCCCTTGATGGCCCCCGATCCGATTTGGGTCGCCACAGTTTGCTTACCACTTAATTTCTTAATAACATGTCACTCTGATACCATTTCAATTGCAGCGGGTCCATACAACCTAGGGTTTACATCTTTTAGATCGGTCCCTTGCGCAATTTAAATACGGAAGCACCTCCAACGATTCCCTTCCCTACATTCAGAAATCGATGCACACCTACTAAACATTTATAAGTAAAAGCCGTACACTTTTATTCACTTAACCTGATGGACATCATTCATCGATACATCAAAATGCCATAGTTTTCTATACTAGGCTATAATTCAAAAGATGACCGACATCTCATCCCACAATCGTATGCTTAAGGTCCATCAACCGTGTCGGCGTCCAAAGGTTCCCTCCTTTGCTATCCTTCTCCTCGCGGTCATATCCAACCGCTTACACCATCTACTAATCTGAAATGTTATTCCCCAAAATGGGTGAGTACAACCACTCGGCAGATATAGAAATCAATAACAACTCAATGCATCATACAAATCACACATGATAAAGAGCGCATAACTTACCTTGCAGCCATGCGCATACTATCATGCATCATCGTGCCTTATCATCATGCATATTATATCATCTTATGTCATCACTATAATCATCATGGCATCATTATCATCATCATCATCATCATGCATATCATCATGCATATCATATCATGGGTGATCATCATATCACATCACATATCATCATCATCATAATCATGCATATCATCATGCATATCATATCATGGGTGATCATCATATCACATCACATATCATCATCATCATAATCATCATCATCATCATGCATATCATCATGCATATCATATCATGGGTGATCATCATGCCACATCACATATCATCATCATCATCATCATCATCATCATCATCATCATCATGCATATCATCATGCATATCATCATGTCATGGTTTAATTTTCATCTTTATCTTTCAATTTTGATCACCACATCACCCATTCATCAATCTTATCATCAACCCTTCGGGCGTAAACCTCCGACGGCTCCCGGCAAACTCAGCCATCCCATGGCCACCGGGCTTCCGGCCCCCCACATTCCGGGCATCTCGCATCCCAACTAGCATCACGAGGCATTCCCTTCGGGCAGAGACGTCCGACAGGGCTTCCGGCCTTTACCCTTCTAGCTAGGTATCTCGCACCCCAATCCTGGCATCGCGAGGCATTCCCTTCGGGCAAAGACCTCCAACAGGGCTTCCGGAATTATGTACCGACATACCACCAGGCCTCCCCTGGAATTACGTACCGTATACCATCAGGCATCTCGACACTCCCGAGGAATCTCCAGAATTACGCCACTAGGCCACCGAGCATCATCATCCACCACAACCACTTCCTCATTTATCATCATCCACATATACCATTTCTTTATCTCAATTTAACATGGCAATTGGCATGGTATCAAACAAATCACACTTGACATGGAATTCAAACTTGCATCTCAATTCATATGTCATACACATGCCAAAACTTTATCCCATACACATCTCAATTGAATACATGTACAAGGACCATGTCATACGCATACCAAGACTTTATCACATATACATCTCAATCCAATTCATGTGCAAAGACCTCATCACACATATGCCACACAAATAGAATTGAATCCATGACCAAATAAAAATCCATTTTATTTTATTATTATTTTATTATTATTTTATTTATTTATTTATTTTATTATTTAATATCAATAAATTCCCAAAATTACAAAAATCCAAGAAATTATTAAAAAAAAAACCCATAGGATGATATTTACTTGCAAAATTCATGGCCAATATGAATTGTTTTACCAAATTCCACAATTTTCCCAAAACATCCTATTATTCTCGGATTTAAACCAAATGCACAGTTTCCGAATAAATTCAATTAAAATATCCATTCGGCCTCAAAAAATTACGAAATTTTACAGGGTGATAGCCAAGACATGTTCGTGCATCTTTTATGAAGAACTCCAAGTCAAATTCCTTATATATTATTTTATTCAACCTCACGAAGCTTCTGGAACCCTTACCGCATCGTCCAGAATACACATCTCCGAAATATTAATATTTCACCCATCTATTCTCTTTCGTTTCCTCTGAAATTTGGATATGTTATGTATCAAGGTGTCCTTTACAATTTTAATGAAGAGATCTAGGTCAAATAACCAAATTATTGTCACCATTTAAGTTCATCAAGTCTCGGGTGTCTCGGAACACATCACCAGAATCATCGTCTCCAAGATCTAGCCGATTTACTAGGCTATACTGGTTCATTTCTCTTCAAATTTGAGTATGTTGTATTTTAAGGTGTTACCTACAACTTTCATGAAGACATCGAAGTCATATTTTCATCACAAACCAACATGAAACCAAGAATCCAACAAGAAGTCAGTGAAAACATCACAGATCTGGGGTCTCCGTAAGATGAAGCTTTAACCCCTTAAATCTTCATCATTTTCCACGAAATTTCAGTATGTTATACAAAAAGATGTTAGCTACAACTTTCATGCAGACATTGAAGCCAAAATCGGTCTTCAAACACACATGCAAGCTCAAACAAGTTACTGACTCCTACAAACCGAGCAAGAACAGTCACACGGCTTGAAAACAACCAACCCTTACCTCAATTTTTCTCACAAGTAACACCCAAAATCGAACATGCAAACCATATACACACATGCAAGAGAAGTTAAAGGACTCCACTTGCCTCTACAACCAAGCGGACATCGACACACGAACGGCACACCGGCGACGGACGGACGGCGTGCGGGCGGCGACGGTTCCTTCTCGGCCTCTCTCTCTCTCTCGCATCTCACTCTCTCTCGGCAACTCTCTCCCTCTCTCTCACTCTCGGTTCTGCTCGGTCACTCCCTTTAGCTCACTTACACGAGCAGATTAGCTGCTGGTTTTGCTAAAAACCAGCCAACAAAGAGGGGGATTTTCGGTGGATGCATGCATGGAGGACAGGTGGAGAAGGCGTGTCTCCAGCTGGGTTTTCTTGGCCTTCGCTGGTTGCTCCACACGAAGCAACGTGGCCTCCTCTGGCCTTGCTTCTCTGGTCAGTACAAGCGAGCTGATTAGTCGCTGGTTTTTCACCAAAACCAGTCAACTAACAGAACATTTTTCCATGGTTTGGCTGCATGAAGGGCAGCTGGATCCGTACGTGTCCATCATGCTTCTCTTCCTTCGACACCTTGCTCCTCTCTTGCAACGTGTCTTCAGCCATTTAATTAATTCTTTTCTTAATCCCAATTTGCTGGCCGACCACCAGAAAGCAACGTGGCTTTTGCTGAGTGCCCTTCGGTCAACAATCCCCTTCCTTAGTTGACCGGTTGCACGATTCTTCATGTGCAAAAATAAAGGGCTGCATAGGTCGAACTTTTCTTTTTCTTCTTATTGACTGACTTCGACAGAAAAGAAAAGAACATGGCTGTATGGCCGTGCATGGTAGGTCAATGGACTCGGAGAAATTCTTACGTGAATGTATGGTCGCGCATGTGAAGAAACGTGCATGGTCCTTACGCACGGATTAATCCCTCCAAAATTCGACTCTTAACTTCAGCATGTGCAAGTGCTGAAAAAATAATTACTTACGTGGCTGTACGGGGGTCGCAACAATGTACATGGGAGATTTAGTTCATAGAGTACACGACTAAACAGCCAAATTTAGTATAGGAATATCTCGTCAGCACATTACTCGGAATAAACCTTGGCCTTGCTAGTAATGGTACGTAGAGACGAAGCTATAACTCACTCACGGTCGAACCATTTCTAACCGTGACTCATCGGTCCGATGGTGGTAACAAAACAATGTCTGTACATGGTACCGATGATATGGTCCAACGATACCTCCGTCGATCAGTCATGGCCGTCCCATATCCGAGGGTTATCAAAATTTTCGGATGCCACACAAGGAGACTCTTTCGAGCCAACTTTGGCTGTCTCCCTATCTAGTGATTATGAGATGGCAGGAATTGGAACTGTTGACGCTCATCACTCTGAAGCTGAAGTTGAACAAGAAGAAACCTTACCTACTCCACCAAAAGGCAACAAAATAGGGGGAGCTGTTGGACCAAAAGGTATTTCTTCACCTTTATTTGCTAGTGATGTAAGTCGTTCTGCAGCAGACCCAGATGATGTGTATACCTCGCATTACCCAGAAGACAGTCATGGTGGTCAACTGCTGAAGTTCCATCTATTCTCAAAATCCCTGGAATTGACTCAATTGGTCCTAGTTCTGCGATAGCTCAAACAACAGACTTTTCGAGACTGCTAGAAATTCTATTAGACATCGGAAAACAGCAATATGCTATGGGATATGAGATGCAGGATCTCAAGAATGCTTTTAAGGCCACTTTAGTGTCTTTGCATGACCAGTTGAATGCCCTGAAGATTCAAGTTCAGTCTGCTATGCAGGGTGAAGACTTTCAGTCACTGAAGTAGAATTTTGAAAGGCTTGAGAAGACAATGCATTCTATGGGAGAATTCGAGCTTGTTCGCCTTCCCAAAAAGCCATGATTTTGACTCCATTTTCAACCAACTATTTTTCATTTGTTCTCCACTTTTTACTGTTGACAAAAAGGGGGAGAGGTTTTATGCAGATTTGATGTTTTATGCAAATTTGATGACTTTTTTGTTTTGGATTGTTTTGGACTTTATCTTCTGTTTGGTGTGGTTATGACTTGGATTGGTTTGGACTGATGCTTGCAAGTAACTTAAGTTATATTATTGATTATGATAAAGATAGTTGCTTTTACAAGACTAACACGTTTTCTGTGGTTGCAGAATCGCTACTATCCTTATCCTAATCTCTAATTATCTTTTAAAAGAAATCTTGGTTTGCTGAAGTGTTGTTTTGTAGGGAAAAGTGTCTAAATCTGCGGGAAAGCTTTGTCACCATCAAAAAAGGGGAGATTGTTGGAGAAAACTTCGTTATCTATTTTGAAGTTGACAAAAACGTTTCCATCGAGTCGAGTTTGAAGATTTGCAGACTCTATCATCAAAGTCTGAAGACCTCCAGAATCAAGATTCAACGTCTACTCTCACTAATAGTTTCCAGACCGTCGAAGAAAAGATTTATCCGATGAAGAAGACTTATCCAGATATAAGTATATCTTTAAGGATTTGGTTCGTACGATTGAAGGAGATCTCACGGCTGGAGATAGCATCTCGTCATCAATTATTCTTATTGAAATCAACTTGAATAATTAGATCCGTTGAATGGCGAAGTATACTTGGAATGTTCTACTTATGGAAACCTAGATCCTGATTGTAAGGGTGAGCAGGATTGGTGGGCTATCATCACATTCCTTAAATAACTCGAGATCTTCCTAATTGATTCTGTCCAATGGGTAGATTGGAAGAACTCTTTTGGAAAGTGCCAATGGTTATGATGGCATGGAGGAGTATATAAAGATGACGCTCAAGTTATTCGAGTGTGTGCATGAAAGAAAATTTCCAAAGTTTAAAGCTCTTATTTCTTTGCTGTTACAATTCGTCGAGCTTAAACTGTACTCAAAAGAGAGATCAAATTCCTGTGAGACTTTGAGGAAGTGTAGCAGAGTCTCTACACTGTGGAATCAAGGACGTGATACTGTAAAATCTCTTTTGATTCATAGTGGAATCCAGCCAGTGGGCTGTCAGTGCGGGAGAGTGGACATAGGCTTAGTCTAAGCTGAACCACTATAAACCCTGTGTCTCAATTCTCTTTCCCTAATCTCTTTACTTAATTTGCAGTCTTATATATCAGTTTATAATCTTTTATCTACTATTTTATTATAAGTCGAGTTAAGTTGTTAAGTCTTGCAAAAACTTCTTTAACACCTATTCACCCCCTCTAGGTGTTTATACTAGCATTATCAGTTGACACATCAGACACTTGGCGACATGCTTGGCAATATTCGCCTTCGTATCGGTCCACCAAAAGTGTTGACGTAGATTCTGATACATTTTTATACTGCTTGGATGAATGCTGTAACTGCTACAATAAGCTTCTGAAAAATCTCCTCCTTAAGCTCTACATCATTAGGTACACACAATCGACCACGAAACTTCAGTGTTCCATCCTCAAAAATTTGAAAATCAGGCTTTCTCTTTTCTGCATCTTCTTGAACAATCTTCTGAATCTCTGGGTCTATCAACCGTGGCGTATTGATTCTAATCTGCACTTCCAGCACAATTCTGAGGATGGCCATGAGAATTGAAAAATGGCTTGCCTCAAATTTGAAAACCGAATCTCGAGCTCCTTCGAGTAAGATCCACTCATTGATCACCATCTACGACCTTGTTAGCCTTTTCAGGGTGATATAGAATATCACAATTATAGTCCTTCAGGAGTTCCATCCAGCGACGCTATCTCATATTCAACTCCTTTTGATAGAATAAGTACTTGAGACTTTGATGGTCTGTAAAGATCTGGAACCTTTCTCCGCACAATTAATGTCACTAAATCTTTAGAGCGAAAATAATTGTTGTGAGTTCTAAGTCATGCATCGGGTAATTCAGCTCATGAGGTCTCAACTGATGGGACGCGTACACAACGAGTCTGCCATACTGCATCAACACGCACCAAGTCCTCTGAACGGCGCATCACTGTAGATCTCGTATCCTTCAGGACCAGATGGTATGGTCAGCCCTGGTGCGATAGTCAGCTTCTACTAGAGCTCTTGGAAACTACGCTCGCACTTATCCGTGCACACAAACTTCTCTTCCTTCTTCAGCAGTTGAGTCAAGGCGAGGCTAAAGATGAGAATCCTTCCACGAACCATCTGTAGTAACCTGCCAAACCTAAAAAGCTTCTGATCTCTATCGCTGTCATCGATCTTGGCCAGCTGATTACTCCTTCGATCTTAGTCGGGTCCACGGAGATTCCTTCAATTCTGAAAATTCCACATGGTAAGGAGCCTTAGAGATTGGCTTCGTCCTAGGGGCCAACTCAAACACAAACTCGATCACTCGTTTTGATGGCAGATCGGGTAATTCTTTAGGAAACACTTCGGAAAACTCCCGTACCACGGCTATGTTCTCCATCTTCAGCTGCTCAAATGTCATATCCACTACGATCGTCAAGTAACCTTGGCAACCTACTTCTAATAAACGAGTTGCCTCAAGCGATGAGATGAAGGAAATCGAGGGTCCTTCTCAGTTCTCAACAACCTCAAAACTTTCACCCGTTTACGGTTTAAACTGTATTACTTCACAATAACAATCCACTACAGCAAGATGCTCATTGAGCCAAATAACAATTCAACACAACTCGTTGCTTCTTGAACCAACCGACTTTAATTACAATAATGTCACACATAAGCAATTTAGTTAAGTACAATTCTAACCAACGATTCTCCTTTTTACAACTTCATTTCAACAAACCAAAATTCTACAAGCTTAACCAAAATTCCTCTACGCCACTCTGATAAAATTACCGTAAAAACATTCTTCCCCTGATCGATGCATGGCTCGGTTCATTCCTGTCCTCTTCGCCATCCTAGTGGTGTCCTGACTGCGGTGCATTCGCTTTGTTTTGTCCTATCGGTGGCGGCGGTAGCAGCTACTGTGGTCCCATCGGCCTATGCGGACAGTGCTTCACCTGATGACCGTGGTGACCACATTCGTAACATGCTCCCATTAGACCAAGACACGGAGTGGTTCCATGCTTCCTTCTACAAATTCGACACTGGCTGTCCGGGTTGGGTGCCGGCTTTCCGATTCCACCCTTGCGGTTAGGATGAATGGGATACTCTCCTCTAGTCATCGGCCTCTTCCCGAACCAAATCGTTATCCCTGTTGTGTACGAACCGCGACCCATATGCAATGGGCCCGACCATATAGCTCGTTGTAATCTTTCAGATTGAATGGCACCAGAGGATTCTTCAGCTCCGATCGGAGGTCGTTCCTAAACCTCCTAACTCTGTCAGTTGGATCCTCTATCAGACTCGGGGCATACTGCAATAGCTCTACAAACTTTGCCTCGTACTAGTCTATAGACATTAGACCCTGACAAAGGCACTGGAATTCCTCCATCTTCTGCTCTCTGGTGCAGTCAGAAAAGTACTTTCCATTGAAGACTTCCACGAAGGTATTCCACATTGGAACCATGCTTTCTAGGAACACTATTCCTCTTGTGGCCCTCCATCAAGTACTTACGTTACCCTGCAGCTGAAAGACTGCGAGGACAACCTTCTCTTCCTCTGTGCACCTCAGCAGTGCAAAGGCCTTCTCCAAGTCCTGGATCCAGAGGGCTGCAGCCTCGAGAGCGTTTGCTCTAGAGAACCTCGGCGGTTTCAACTTCAAAAACTGTTCTACCAACTTGTGCATCGGTCACTCACTGATCGCCTTTCCTTGCCGGGCTTTAGCAAGTGCGACTGCAGCAGCGGCAGTGGCATTGGCGAGAGTAGTAGCAGCGGCTGTAACGACAGCTTGATTCAGAGCTTGCTATCCCATCAAGTTCCCCAAAGCCTCAAGCGCCTGCATGATCCTATCTAATCTAGGATCGTTAGGTGCTGCTACACCAGCACCAATCGGCAGTGGTGCTATTCCACTTGTGCTTGCCTGAGCCTGCGCTCTACCATGACCACCTCAGGTACCGACCCTGGTCGGCCTCCTACCCCGAGAAATTGGTGCAACAGTCCTCTCCCGAGGAGTCCTTGCTTCGGATCGCTCATCTGTAGCATCTTTATAGAAACCTACTTTCCAATTCCACACAAAATTAGAAAACTGAGCGACCCACACAAACAATCTACCAATAAGCTAATCAATCACATGCATCAGCATAAGAAAAAGGTCCTTCCTACTAATTATCCCAAGACCCATCACACCTTATCACTTCAAACATTGACCAGCTCCGATTCCACTCTGGGCAGGGATGTCACGCCCCGAACCTCAAACGTGTGCACATCCCTCGGTGGTCGATAGCATTGCAACGTTCCCAAGACGCGTCGCCGACCCAAATGATTATGCGCATGTGGAAGCGAACTATACATTTCAAACAACATACAAACATGGGATAGAAAAGCATAACAACACCTGTCTCATAAAACACACTTTAGAAACAATCCAGCCAAACCTAAGGTTTATGTACAGGAGGTCTATCTAAAAAAGAAACCACTAGGCCATCTACACTCTAAATCTTCAGCCTCGAGCTCTGAATCATCCACGCTACAACCCTAAAAATGGTAACCCATGACAAGGTGAGATATAAATCTCAGTAAGTTCACGCCCTAAACCCTGATTAGGGAGATAATACACCAAGAGGCAGCCTATACATACATCATAGAAGGCTTACCTCGCCTCAGCACCTCCCTGCGTGTCAGTACCATTCATATAGAAGACATATGCAGTAAATGCACTCATCAATTGGAAACGCTTCATTTCAAAACTCAATCAATCACATGAGTCCCGATTATAAGGCCCAATCGTTATGACATTTCCCATACCATGTCACACAATTTTGTCCCATAATCAGGTGCAGCTAAGTCACTCATTCAAGCATGTTCCCATTTATTTATGGCCCAACGGCCATGGCTAACTTCCCAATCAGCAATCATCCGAGCTCCCACCGGGCATCCGATAAAAATCGGGCATCGTCCCGCCCCGTCGGGCATGGTAACTTCTAGAACTCCCGCCTAAACGGTATCCCAAAAAGGGACATTGGTCCAATCTCTACCACGACCGGCTTCCGAACTCCCGCCAAGCATCCAATAAATCGAGCATCGTCCCCAAACTCCCGCTGGGTGATGGGTTCTAATCATGACCACACGCATATCCATATTTGGCCAATTTTCCTCGTATCAGAAATCCTCGATAAAATATATGTGCGTGGTCACATGTTCAATTTGAACCGTAAAACATGACACTCTCTCATTTCAAAGTCCCACAATTTTATATAGTATATAAAATACTTTTGGCATAAAAACTGGCACCCTGGTATTTTCTGATTAAATACCAAGAAAAATCCAGAATTTCAAAATAATAATTCAAAATTAACAATCATCACTCAATTGTACAATTTGGCATTCAATTGCATAAACCGACCACACCATGACAATCAGCACGAAATTCCGGCAACCGTTATCTCAGTATAATTTTTGGAAAATATTAAAATATTAAATAAATTATAAAATTAATTAAATAAATGCAAATAATTAAATAAACCACATTAAATTAACATAAGCTAACTTAACCACCTAAGTGCACTGAGTAAATTACTCTACTAAACTAACTAATTACCCTAACAATTCTAACTAAATTAATCTAATAGCTAACTACATAAACTAATTTAGCTAATTAAATTAACTAACTAACCATCCTAACTAAATTAGCCTAGGAACTAATTGCTCTAACCACCTACTCACCTTAACTAACTAGCTAGACTAACCAAGGATTATACTAATCCTAATTAGCCTAAATAATCTACCCTAAGCATCATTAGCCCCCTCATTAAAGTTTAGGGCAGAAACTCACCGGTTTAGCGCGAAATCTGGTTCAAGGCGACGGCGACCGAAACTTGAGCCCACTACGACACCAAAGGAAGCTTGGACCGGGCTAAAAAAACGGCCTAACAAATCTAAGCTGAGATTTGTTCTTGAATCGCGTTGGATTGAAAGTTGGAATGAAGACCAAAATGTAACAACCCCTCTAGCCTCCGAATTTGTTGACTTCTCACTTCAATTTCTTCACAATTCACTCCAAATTAGCGGTCAAGTTTGTTGGGGAGGAAGCCTGTGCCAATTTCCACACTTTTCTTCACAAACTAGTCCATTTTGAAGGCCAAAAATCCATTTGAAAATGGCCAACCGAATTTCTTTCCTTTTTCAAATTGTTCGAAATTGATTTTCCGTAAAAATCCCGCACTCAACGGAAATTTTCCGAAAGATGAGATGACGTCTTAAAAATAAATTGTAACATGCCGTAACCTTCAATTTCTGAAATCGGGTTCAATTTCACAGTTAATTTCAACCGAACGCGATTTTAGCGTGACCTAACTTACCAAGTAGATTTTAGGAATTTTTAGCACATTTGACCGGTGGTCGATTATTTTTTATCCACATTGTGCATCTTCGACTCATTGGCGACTCTTGGTTGTCAAAAAAATCTTGAGATTTGAAA
>CM024719.1:35036943-35072727 GCA_014182545.1 Eucalyptus globulus
AATACCTAGAGATGTGTTTTGTGGTCATGTAAAATCTCTAGGATTGCGTAGAGTCTCGATGTACTGAATTGTAATTTCCTGAGTTGTTCACATTTATGAAATTTTGTTTTTCATTGATTAATGCCTATGAATCTTTGTATGATCTTTATGCATCTTAATGCTCAAGCATTATTTTAAGTTGAGAAGTATGTCGGACAGAGATAAAAGATTAGCCCACTCACACGGGCAATCGCCTCGTTTCATCGTGTGATAAATAGAGATGAGACTGATTTTAAGCTTATTATCTAGGTGATAATCGAGAGCTCAAGCTTAAAATACGTATGTCGCCTTAACTAAGTGTTAAGATGAGGACATAATACTTACGATGTCCGAAAGTAAAATACCCCACATATTTTGCTTTATCCGTCTACGATGCGATGTGAGTTCTATGAATTTTGTGATTGAGTAGATATGTGAACTCAAGTTAGACATTAGGGTATGTCTGAACTATCATCTGTACGGTATTGAAAAGTGCAGACATACGCTCCATGGGAAAGGAGTTAATACCGTAATACGTATTTCATACTACGTATGCATGAGACGACCAATAAGAGTGGCAAAAGTTTGATCTCAACTTTTATGACGTGTGAGACTCTTTGAGGAAAAGAGTTCCTCAATTTTTTAGTCCCCTCAGACTCTTACTTATTCTCAAGATTTCTATTTAGTGTTTGCTATCTTAGGGTGTTGCCAATGGTCATGAGATGATTCGATCTAATGGGGCATTTCTAGAAAAGCAAGTCTGGACTGAAATTGAGAGTTTGAAGGAAAGAGGAAGATCGATTTTGGAGAATCACATTATAGTTTTGTATTCACTCGGTCGACCAATTATAACTGTCTTTTGTGATAATTATAATTGTGAATACAATATATATCATTGTTTAAAAGAGATCGAGAGAGATATAAATGTGATCGATCGATCTAGGGTATTGCATACTAAATCTACTCGGAGTGTGACGCCCATTATGAGCTGCTATATATTCCTAACAGATGCATAACAACGAGCTCTCAAAGTATGATGGTCGCACGGATTATTCACCAGTATGAATGTTGAAGTGAGGTAAAGAGAATCCTGTTCGGTCCACCATGTTAAGAGAGAGTCTATGATGGATTATTCTCTGATGGGCCTGAGTAGGGTCGCCGTCCGCCCATGTTGGTTTTGGACCACCATGTGCGAGTGGGAGATGAAGGCTTTATTTGATTTGGGCTTAAGGCCCATTCGCCAAAGTTGGGCCCAGAAAGCCCGGCCCACGGGAATAAGGCCCGTGGAAAGAATGGGGTATAAAAGGGAGGAGAGAGAGAGAGAAAAGGACCGTTTTAATTAAAATAAACGACGTACGCTTCTCTCCCTCCCTCTCTCTGTCGTTTTTCCTCCAAAAGGGAAACAAAGGACTTCCGAAGGCGTTTTTGCTTCACCGGATCGACAGACCAAGATTTCTCTTCCTCCATTGGCGTCGGTGCTTAATCTGTGGCTAACAAGGTACGCCGAATCCGTGGTGTGCTTTACGATCGGTGATACGTGTTTTCCCGGGCTTGTCTTCCGCTTGAGTTTAGGGGTTCGATTTAGTGTCGAATCCGGTTATTTAGAGGATCAGTCATTCCCAACACATAACCCATATGGTTAGCTTGGAACTTGGCAACAAGTCAATTTATGGCTCCATCCCCTCAAGTGTTGGTAACCTTTCCAAACTCAACTGTTTTGATCTTTGTGGCAATGAATTGTCTGGGAACATTCCTCTAGGTATAGGTATGCTAGAGACTCTTCATTATTTGTCTCTATGTGCAAACAACTTGAGTGGTCACATCCCTTGGGAGATTGGACAGTTGAATTCTCTTGTGAAACTTGATTTTTCCAAAAACGCTCTCACCGGTTCTATCCCTACTTCACTAGGGAACTTGAGCAACCTTATTTATCTTTATCTATGGAAAAATCAACTTTCAGGGCCCATTCCTACCTTTATCGGAAAACTAGGCAATTTAGTCAAATTTAGCATTTCACGGAATAACTTTTCCGGTTCAATTCCAAGAGAGATAAGTGACTTGAGGAGCTTGAAGTTTCTTAGCTTATGGGGAAATAGATTATCAGGATCCATTCCTTCAGAAATAGGGAAGGTCACTTCTCTTATTGAACTTTATTTGGGACATAACAATTTAATTGGCTCGATTCCTTTTTCTATAGGAAACCATACAAATTTATCTTTTCTTTACCTCAATGGAAATGCAATCTCGTCATCAATCCCTCAAGAAATTGGGAGATTGGTACATCTAAAAGAATTAGATTTGTCAAAGAATAACTTTTCTAGCTCAATTCCAAGAGAGATAAGTGACTTGAGGAATTTGAAGTCTCTTTTATTATGGCAAAATGGACTCTCAGGATCCATCCCTTCAGAAATCGGAAGGCTCACTTCCCTTATTGAACTTGACCTATCAGTCAACAATTTTACTGGCTCAATTCCTTGCTCCCTTGGAAACTTGACAAGTTTATCTATTCTTAACCTCCACCAAAATGATTTCACCGGTCCTACTTTTCTTGCAAAATTGGGCAACTTAACGGAATTAGACATTTCAAAGGATGCCCTTTCTGGTTCCATGCCACAAGAAATATATGACTTGAGGAGGTTGAAGGTTCTTAGCTTATGGGGAAATAGATTGTCGGGATCCATTCCTTCATAAATAGGGAAGCTCACTTCTCTTACCGAACTTTATTTGGGACACAACAATTTCATTGGCTCGATTCCTTTTTCTATAGGAAACCTGACCAATTTATCTTTTCTTTACCTCAATGGAAATGTAATCTCATCCTCAATCCCCAAAGAAATTGGGAGATTGGTACATCTCGAAGGATTGGATTTGTCAGAGAATCATTTGGTCGGTCCAATGCCATTGTCTCTTCTGAACTTGAGTAATCTAAATACTTTATCCCTTTACTCAAATCATCTTTCAGGCTCGATTCCACAAGAGTTAGGGAAATTGAAATCTCTTCAAACATTAAGTGTAAGTGCTAATAATTTGACTGGTCCAATCCCAACATCAATTGGAAGCTTGGCAAATCTAACTTCATTAAAGTTTGGTGACAATAAATTCGTTGGCTTCCTTGCCTTTTAAATTGAATAAGTTAACATGATTGGTTAGCTTGGAACTATCTAATAATTAATTAGAGGGGGAATTGCCAAAAGATGTATGCCTTGGGGGATCATTGCGATATTTCTCTGCCTTCAATAATCATTTTGAGGGTCTCATCCCAACAAGCTTAAAGAATTGTAGCACATTAGTCAGATTGAGGCTAGAAGGAAACCAACTTATTGGAAACATTACAGAAGCTTTTGGAGTATATCCACATCTATATTATGTGGACTTGAGCCATAATCATTTGAACGGTGAACTTTCATGGAAATGGGAGTGTTGCAATAACTTGACGAGCTTAAGGATATCAAACAACAGCATTTCTAGGTGAGATACCCGCATTATTTGGAAGGATGGCTAAATTACAGAGACTAGACCATTCATTAAATAATTTAGGTGGGGAGATTCCAAGGGAATTGGGAAGTCTATCATTGTTGTTAGAACTCGATCTAAGTAACAATGCGCTCATGGGAAATCTCCTGACTGAGATTGGACTTTTCTCCCATCTGGCACATTTGAACTTGGCATCAAACAATTTAAGTGGATCGATAATGGTGCACTTAGGCTCATGCCAAAACTTGTTGCGCTTGAATTTGAGTAGAAACAAATTTCAGAGAAGCATCCCTTTTGAGTTAGGCAATACACAATTCCTTGAAGTTCTTGACTTGAGTCATAATATGTTGAATGAAGACATACCAAGAGAGCTTGGAAATCTGAGAATGCTACAAGTTCTAAACATCTCCCACAACAACCTTTGTGGTTCCATGGCACATGTTTTTGGTGATGCGTTGGCCTTGACCTCCATTGATGTATCCTACAATGACCTGGAAGGTCCTCTCCCAAATGTCAAGGCTTTCATTGAGGCTCCATTTGAGGCAATTCAGCATAACAAAGGGCTATGTGGAAATCTTGTTGGTTTACCAAAATGCATTTCTACCCTGAGCAAGAAAAGCATTAGACGCGTTAATACTAGAATCGTAGTTGTCCTGATTCTCTCATTGTTGGGGTTTCTCCTTCTCTCTTGCACCTTCACCATTCTTGTCATCATCAATCACCATCAAAGAATGATAATTAAGAGGGAGAACAATGAACGGGCAAATGATTTAGATTTTATGCATATTTTAGGTTATGATGGCAAGGTTTTCTATGATCAAATCGTCAAAGCCACCAGAGGATTTGACTCTGAGTACTATGTGGGTCAAGGAGCATATGGAATTGTTTATAAAGCCAAGATATCAGAAGATCAAATGGTTGCTGTCAAAAAAATCTCATCATCTCAGGAAGATAGCGAGATTGTTGATTTGATACCATTTGAAAGGGAAATTCAAGCCTTGAGAAATATGCGCCATCGCAACATAGTGAAATTTGATGGGTTCTGCTCTCATGCCCAACGTTGTTTTCTGGTGTACAAGTACATGGAAAGAGGGAGCTTGAGAACAATTTTGAATGATGATGAAAGAGCAATAGAATTTCAATGGGATAAGAGAGTAAATGTGGTCCGAGGAGTTGCGGATGCATTGTCCTATATGCATCATGATTGCTCGCCTCCATTGATTCATTGAGACTTGACCAGTAACAACATTCTATTGAATTCCAACTATGAGGCTTATGTTTCTAATTTTGGAACTGCAAGACAATTGAGGCCGGATTCATCAAACTGGATTGCTATTGCCGGCAGCATTGGGTATATTGCTCCAAGTACTTTGTAATTTTGCAATTTTAATTACATTTGGTGTAAGACATCCTTTCTATAATTAAAATTTTGCTAGTTTGGTGTAGTTCTTTAGTTACTTTGGAAATTTATTTACTCAAAGTTTTCGAGTTCAGTGTAGACAAAAAGTTTTTTTTTCCCCAGTAAGAAAGAATTGACAAATGAGGAAAAAATATCATAATACTTCATGTCATCTAAAGATGCTCTTACTTTGAGTGTCAAAACAAAATTGCTTGAACTTTGTCTACGCATAAACTCCCATGATCAAATCAGTGTTGTAAGTATAGATTAAGTAGAAATTTGTACTTGCAATCATCACGTCATGGGAAGCAATGTTGTTAACTTGAATATAGCTCATGATTGAGGTTATGAATAATTATCAATTTTTTCAGAGCTGGCTTATTCTATCATTCCAACCGAAAAATGCGATGTGCATAGCTTTGGAGTCATCGCATTAGAGACAATCATGGGAAAGCATCCAGGACATCACAGCTCTTGGGAATGTTCATTGTCCACCCAATCTGAGTGGCCGATAATGTTAAAAGATCTGCTAGATTACCGTCTCTCGCCTTCTAGACTTTGTCTTCGAGATGCACAAAATGTATTCTTGATAGCCAAGCTAGCATTCGCATGCTTGCAAGTCGATCCACGGCTTCGACCGACGATGGGACAAATCTCGAGTCAACTTTGCGTTCAAGTACCCATGGAGATGCCATTCTGTGCAGTCAGCTTACGGCAACTTCGCGATCTCAGTGTTTAAAAATTTGGAGCATTCACGGGAGATGGTAAGTTTCGAAGTTACTTTTTCATGTGGTATTATAGTTGGTTTTTAGTAATGATGATGATTGTCTTTTGAATATCTTCATAGTTTTCACTAATCCCGACAATGCAATTTATGATTTTCAATACAGAATTAGCTTCACTGTGAACGTCATAGGAATAGTGCAATGATTATCGTTTCGACTTGTGGCACCAGAATTAATTATGAGAAGGCCTTTGGGAAGATCTCATTTCACAATTATTTCCAGCTTTTTTTGCACTGTGAAGAGGAACTGACTTTGCAAAATGTATTAAATCGACATCGTTTCCCTTCTTTTGAAGCAAGACGTAGATAAGATGCAGTTTCTATCGCCGGAAGGAGCAATGATACTAGTTGTCTGCAAACCTTCGATGTGTAGTGCCATTCTTGCGTTTTAAAATTGGTTCAATCCTTTTTGACATATATACAATGTTATCTTGGAACTTTTAGTTGGTCCACTTAAATTCCTAATATATTTCAAAATGTTTATTGTCATTCTTTCATTAATTAATTTGAATGAGGTACGGCATGGACGCCAAAACCACAATTCACTTTCTTTAATATGGGCAATATTCACTCAAACAACTTTTTGTTTTCTAACACACATTGTCATCTAGTTGAGTCTCTTCAACAACGACTTTTGTTTTCCTCTCCCTAGGAGGATAAGTATAATGACTTTGAAATCTCTGCAGTTAGAATGCAGAGAAAACTAAATTGTTTTCTTTCGATGCACTGTGAGAAATCCCTTCTCTTCTACATTTGAAATTATTTCGATTGAAGAAGAATAAGACCACATTGATCAAATTGAGTATCCTTGTCCTAATTTGGAAGCTTTTCTTTACCTGTAGTAGAATTTCTTAAAAATATTAATTTGAATCCTAGTGTTGATTTTGGTCCTCTCACGTAGAACTATAATTTGCGGAACTATCCTTTTCATCTAATTCCTTTTTATATTTTATCATCTTGATTTTTTCATTGATTAATTTCTGACAGAACCCTTCTCAATACTATAGCACGACAATGTGTACTTTGACATTGGATTATGTATCTTTTTTCGTATATCAATAGAATATATGCAAATTGATAAATGGAGTAGGCACAATGAATCAAGAAGGAGGTGAATTGTTTATCTAAGGAGTCGTGGGACATCTTCACAAATAAGTGTTGGACAATGTAAAGAACATGCGCTCGTGTTATAGAAACAATCATGTGCCACGATCCGTGAATCCTCCCGTACTCGTGACACTTGTGAGTGATGCTTGGGGTTATCGGGTGAAGAGTGATGAGGCAGAGGGGATGAACACAACTGGTCTGTGGGAGTGGCATCATGACGATTGGTGCTAGGAATTCTATGATAGAAGGATTATATTATTTAGGAGCTCTAAAGGCGGGGTAGGCCTCCCATGCACAAACTGGTCGAGAGCTGATACCGCTCTCCTAACGAGGCCATGGCAAGCCGAAACCAGTTACTAAGCCTAAAAAGATCTATTGTCTCATTCAACAGACTAGACGCCCGAGCGACACTGGGCGTGGTAGGATCTCGTACAAAGAAGCATTCACCGTATTGTTTGTTGGAATAGCTATAGAAGGAAGCCATCGACAGAATACCTCGCGTGTTTTGGGTCCTTCGGGCTCTCGTTCGTTTAAAGATTTTCTAAAAGGCTGGGCCTACAGTACTTCACGCGTCTACTTAATTCACCGGGCCCCCATCTTCCACTTTTCTTTGCATTTTCTCACTCTTGATTTTTTTATTTTTTTTGGAACATCTTTTATGATCTGTGATAATCTCATTCTCTGTTGATCAAACACATTATTTGTGTACATGCAACTTTCCAGCTTGTAAATTCTATTTTATGGAAAAAAAAATTACTTAAAATATTTACACCTCACCGTCGGATATCAACTTAAGGTGACCTATGTGGTGATTTCTTATGCATGAGTGAGGTGATCGGCTCGAAAGGCGGAAGATGGAATCGACCTTGGAGTTCCAAAGAATCGGAACCGAAAATTTGAACTAGTTACATTTGAAACCAGCCCGCACCAACTGACGTCTCCTAATTCAACCCAAGAACTGAGTTTGTTTTGTGGAAATCAGTTTATGGTGATTGTTTCGTTGAAAGTGTCAATCATTGATATATGATACAATGACCTAGAAGATCCTCTCCCAAATGTCAATCATTGAGGCTCCATTTGAGGCAATTCAACATAACAAAGGGCTCTATGGAAATGTTGTTGGGTTATCAAAAAGCAACTCTACTGTGAGCAAGAAAAGCATCGGATGTATTAATACTAGAATCATCGTTGTCCTCTTTCTCTCACTTTTGGGGTTTCTTGATCTCTCTTGCACCTTGACTGTTCTTGTAAGAATGAGGATTATTAATGGAGAGAAAATGAATGGGCAAATGATTTGGATTTTATGCGTATTTTGAGTTATGATGACAAGGTTTTTTATGATCAAATTGTCGAGGCCACAGGAAGATTTGACTCCAGGTACTATGTGGGTGAAGGAGCATATGGAACTATTTATAAAGTCTAGATATCAAAAGATCAAATGATTGCTGTTAAGTAAACCTCATCATCTCAGGAAGACAATGAGATCATTGATTTGATATTATTTGGAAGGGAAATACAAGCCTTAAGAAATATACGCCATCATAATATCGTGAAAATTTATGGGTTTTGCTCTCATGCAGAAAGTTGTTTTTGGTGTACGAGTACATGGAAAGAGGGAGCTTGATAACAACTTTAAACAATAATGAAAGAGCAATTGAATTCCAATGGGACAATAGAGTAAATTGTTGTAATTATGGTTATAATTATGGTTAATGGATCAACGGAAGCCAATAAATTAAGATACGTTTTTTCTGTTCACGTATCTCTTTTTGGATTCATGAATTTCCTATACTTTTATGTTCACGTATCTATTGAATTCATGAATTTCCTAGATTCATGTATCGTTTAGTTCATGTATTTATTGATTTCATGAATCTCTTGAATTCACGTATCTTTGGATACATGAATCTCTTGGATTCATGTATCTCTCTATTCATGAATCTCGTGGATACACGCGTCTATTTAATTCATGTATCTCTTTAGTACATGAACTAAAAAGCTCTATAAATATATATGAGCATAGAGCTTCATAAGGGATTTTTGGGTTTTTGGTTTTCCCGATTCGATTCCAAACAGAGCTTTGATGTCCTTTCTACTCTTCTGTTTTTCCTGAGTGTGCTGGTTCAATTGAACGGTTCGACTGAGTCCTGTTTGCATAGTGCTAATCCAAACAGGTTCGAGGTGTTGTATCTTGGGAGGCATAGTTCGTGAATCTGCAGGGCACCTTTGGTAGGAACTAATCGCCTTAAGGAGATTCGGTTATCCGTACCTCACCTCCAATTTTATGTTATTTCTCCAAAGATATCTTATTTTATTCTTCTCCAAGAGTTGTAAGTTTACATAAAAAGAAGAATATTATATAGCTGTTATCGTCTTCTTTATTTTCATGTTCTGATTGAAACAAACAGTTTGTGTTTTATTTTTGGATTATTTTCCAACAATCTTAAGGCAATTATTTCACTCACTGTTTGTTGTTCTTGGCAGATTATTGAGATGGCTAAAAATAATCAAGTGTCTTTCAATGTCCCGAATGTTTCAGGAGATGTTCCTATGGTCGATTCGACCGTTGCTATGGAAGATGTTCAACCCTCAGGGTCTGAATTTGTAGCAATCAATGCTACGGGCCCTTGTGCTAACACCAATTTTGGTGGTGCGGGTACAAGTCATACGACTGGTATGCCCGGGACTGTTTTTCATAACAGTATAAGCCAAATGGCTTTTGGTTCCATTTCTGGAGGGATAGTTCAATGAACTTTGCCTACTGTGATGGCAACGCCTCCAGTTACAGCTAATGAGAAATCGGATCTGACCATGCTCAATCTGACGAAATATTTATCGGAGGTGTGCCCGATAATTAGTCCAAATGAGCAAGATGTCACGACGCTCGGTGCGTCAGAGGCTTGGAAGCATGGGGACTTCTTATGCCGAAATTATATCCTTAACTGTTTAGTGAATTATCTTTATAATGTTTATTGTAATATTGAATCTGCTAAACATATATGGGAGTCCTTAGAGAAACAATACAAAACTGAGGATGCTGGCACCAAGAAATTTGTGGTTGCCAAATTCTTGGACTACAAGATTGTGGATTCTAAATCTATCATGAGTCAGGTTTAAGAATTGCAATTAATTCTGAGTGACATCTCGGCTGAGGGAATGATACTTAGTGAATCTTCCAAGTGGCGGCTATGATTGAGAAACTACCTCCGGGCTAGTCAGACTTCAAAAATTATTTGAAGCACAAACGGAAGAAGATGAGAAGCTTTATATGGCTAACTCTGCATCAGCAAAGATTGCCGGAAGAGGAAAAGTGATCATGAAGTTTACATCTGGCAAGGAGGTCGCCCTGCTGAATGTGCTGCATGTACCAAAGATTCGGAAAAAATTTAATTTCTGGCCCTATACTTGTCAAGAAGGGTTTCAAAGTTGTATTTGAATCTGACAAGTTTGTACTTTCGAAAGGAGAGATGTATGTGGGGAAATGGTACTTGTGTAATGACCTGTTTAAGGCCAATGTGATTGTCATTGATGTAAACTCAAAGTATGTGTACCCAAAGACTATTAATAAAGAAAAGTCTTCAGTTTACACTATTGTGTCTCCTTATCTATGGCATGGTAGATTAGGACATGTAAACTATGGTACAATGAAGAGAATAGCAAACTTGGGGTTAATTCCAAGATTTGAGTTGGATGCTCGTTACAAGTGTGAGACTTGTGTTAAGGCTAAGTTTGCCAATAAACCTTTCAAATCCATTGAAAGAACAAGCGAACCTCTACAATTAATCCATAGTGATCTATGTGATTTAAAGTTTGTAAAAAGTAGAGGTGGAAAGAAGTACTTCATCACATTTGTGGATGATTGTACTAGATTTTGCTATGTTTATTTATTAACTAGCAAAGATGAGACTATGAGCATGTTTGTCAAGTATAAAACCGAAGTTGAAAATCAACTTGATAAACGAATCAAAGTGCTTAGGTCTGATAAAGGAGGAGAATACAGTTCAATCAATTTGAAAGAGTTTTGTGCTAGTCATGGAATAATTCTCCAAACGACTGCACCTTATACTCCACAACAAAATGGAGTTGCTGAACGATTGAACAAGACACTAAAGGAGATGGCTAACGGCATGCTTTTGAGTTCAGGTTTACCTTAGAACTTGTGGGGGGAGGCAATTTTAATTGCAAATATTATCCTTAATAAAATACCCCACAAAAGGCAAGGTAAAACTCCATATGAGTTATGGAATGAAAAGTTACCATCCTACAATTTTCTAAAAGTGTGGGGGTGCATAATGTGATTTATAATGGTAAGTCTAGACACATTTGTCATAGACACAATACCGTAAGCAGTTGCTCTCAAATTAAATCATTTCTTTAGACTTTATAAAGTCAAAGGAAAATATTACGGATCCGCTGACAAAAGGTTTGTCGAAAGAGCATATAAACTGCGCATCGAGGGGAATGGGTTTAAGAGCCTTAACCCAATAAAGAGATTCCAGGTGGAAACCTAACCTATGCGATTGGAGATCCCATGGACTAGGTTCAATAGGACAACGCAAATTTTGGAAACTCTAGTGTAAGCACTGTCTTCCATTCCTATGATGCAACAGTGCTTTCCTACAGCGTTATTAAGGGTACGCTATGCGTTTAATGATTCCTATAACTTGGGATGTAACATCCAAGTAAGATATGGTAGGATATCTTTAATAGGAATGCACCTATATGCGTGGAGCTGGCCGACTCTATGAAAATCTTTAAAGGCTAGATTTTCTAAAGCACGAATGAATCCCGAGAGGTTCAGGGCCGAAAGAACGAACACAACCGAGAACCAATCTTGAATTGGAAATACTCCATGTGAGGTTTATTGTCTAGGCTTACACAAACAACTGGCGATTCAAGGCTTAGTCCATCGACTAGTTAAGTAAGTCCGATAGACTTTCACTAAAGAAGGTTCAAAGTGAAAGCTACCTATCTTGATGCGGTTTATTTCAACAGGCATGCTCAGATTCCTTCGAGTCAAAAATGTTTTGTTGATCCATTAATGTGGGGGATTGTTGTAATTATGGTTATAATTATGGTTAATGGATCAACGGAAGCCAATAAATTAAGATACGTTTTTTTCTGTTCACGTATCTCTTTTGGATTCATGAATTTCCTATACTTTTATGTTCACGTATCTATTGAATTCATGAATTTCCTAGATTCATATATCGTTTAGTTCATGTATTTATTGATTTCATGAATCTCTTGAATTCACGTATCTTTGGATACATGAATCTCTTGGATTCATGTATCTCTCTATTCATGAATCTCGTGGATACACGCGTCTATTTAATTCATGTATCTCTTTAGTACATGAACTAAAAAGCTCTATAAATATATATGAGCATAGAGCTTCATAAGGGATTTTTGGGTTTTTGGTTTTCCCGATTCGATTCCAAAAGAGCTTTGATGTCCTTTTCTACTCTTCTGTTTTTTCCTGAGTGTGCTGGTTCAATTGAACGGTTCGACTCAGTCCTGTTTGCATAGTGCTAATCCAAACAGTTCGAGGTGTTGTATCTTGGGAGGCATAGTTCGTGAATCTACAGGCACCTTTGGCAGGAACTAATCGCCTTAAGGAGATTCGGTTATCCGTACCTCACCTCCAATTTTATGTTATTTCTCCAGTGATATCTTATTTTATTCTTCTCCAAGAGTTGTAAGTTTACATAAAAAGAAGAATATTATATAGCTGTTATCGTCTTCTTTATTTTCATGTTCTGATTGAAACAAACAGTTTGTGTTTTATTTTTGGATTATTTTCCAACATAAATATGGTCCAAGGAGTTGTGGATGCATTGTCCTATATGCATCATGAATGTTTGCCTTGGTTGATTTATCGAGACTTGACCAATAACAACATTCTATTGGATCGTGATTATGAGGCTTGTGTTTTCGATTTTGACACTGCAAGACTTTTGAGGCCAGATTCATCAAACTAGACTGCTAATGCTAGCATCATCGGATATATTTTCATAGGTACTTCGTAATTTTTACAATTTTTAATGACATTGGTGTCAGACATCCCTTCCATAACTGAAATTTTGCTAGTATGGCGCACTTCTTTAGTTATTTAATCTTCTTATAGAAATTTATTTACTCCATCAAAGTTTTCAAGTTCAGTGCAGATAGAAAGCTTTTCGATTTCCCCAATAAGTAAGAATTGGTAAATGAGGAAAAATATCATAATCGATCCACTTCAAAGATATGAAGCTCGTGTTACCCAAAGATGCCCTTACTTTAAGTGTTGGAACAAATTTCTTCAAACTTTGTCGATGCATAAACTCCCATGATCAAATCAATGTTGTAAGTGTAGATTAATTAGAAATTTGTACTTGTAATCATCACGCCATGGGAAGCAGTGTCATTAACTTGAATACAGCTTATGACTGAGGTGACAAAAACCTGTGAATTTTCTACTTGTAGAGCTGGCTTATTCTACAGTTCCTACCAAAAAATGCAATGTGTATAGCTTTGGAGTCGTTGCATTAGAGACAATCATGGAAAAGCATCCAAGATATCACGTCTCTTGGGAATGTTCATTGTCCGCCCAATCTGAGTCGCCAATAATGTTGAAGGATGTGTTGGATCAACGTCTCTCACCTTCTAGATTTTGTCTTCAAGATGCATAAAACGTGGTCATGATCGCCAAGCTAGCGTTCGCATGCTTGCAAGCTGATCCGCGACTTCAACCGACTATGGGACAAGTCTCACGTGAGCTTCGCGTTCAAGTACCTTGGAGCAACTTCGCAATCTCAGTGTCAAGAAATTTGGAGCATTCACGAAAGATGGTACGTTTCGAAGTCACTTTTTCATGTGGTATTGTGTTTGGTTTTTAGTCATGAGATGATCGCCTTTTGAATATTTTGTAGGTTTTACTAATCCCAACCATGTGATTTATCATTTTCACTACAGAGCTAGCTTCTCTATGAACGTCGTAAGAATTGTACAATGTCTACAGTTTGGAGTTGTGGCACCAGAAATAATTACAAGAAGGCTTTTGGGAAGATCTCATTTCACAACTACTTCCAGCATTTTGCTACAGTTTGGAGTTGTGGCACCAGAAATAATTACAAGAAGGCTTTTGGGAAGATCTCATTTCACAACTACTTCCAGCATTTTGCATCGCGACGAGGAATTAAATTTGCAAAATGTATTAGATGTATCCTTTTCCTTCTTTCAAGCAAGATATAAATGCCATGTGGTTTCCATTGCCGAAAGACATAATGATACTAGTTATCTATGAACTTTTATCAACGTGTAGTGTCATACTGTTGGGAGATATGCAATATCAATCCAAGATTGCAGTTGATTGAATGAATCAATTTGGGATTGGATTTGATTCCTTAGGCTAGTCTAGAATATTTTCTTTCTATTTATTATTAATACTTGTAGTATGTACTTTGTACATGTAATTGAAATAAGTCACAGAAATACGAAAAAGCTTTTCTCCATTTCTTCGGTTCTTCCTCCTCCTCCCTATTTTCTGTCATGATATCAGAGCCATCGATCAAGGGACTCTATACTCAATCCGATCATTCAGACTCCATTGCCATGACCTTCATTACTGCTCCGATCAGACTTTTTGAAGATCGCCGCAACCGTGTTGCGTCAATACGGGTGCCGCGCTGACAAGTTTCATCCATATCATTGTAGATTGTCATATTTACGCACTGACAGCGTGTGGTTGCTGCGCCGTTTTATCCCCCCTGCACTTCCCACCACCACGTTTGTTTCTTGCCATTATACAGCCCTATGGTAGATACAAACCCGACCAGCGATGTTCTTCCCCTGATAGCACAAGGGGAAATTTCAAATACCGATGCTCCCATTGAGCATTTGACCCAGGTCCTGTCCTAACATGTCCTACAATCTCATGTTAAAACTCCGGCTCCCCTGATTACTGTCAAGTTAGATGGAAGCAACTATGGTCTTTGGTCCCAAGTTGTCGAGATGTACATTTTTGGCAAGGACAAGTTGGGATATATTACTGGGGTTCTTCCCCAATCCCTTCCGAATGATCCTGGCTTTCGGAAGTGGAAGACTAATGACTCAACTGTGAAGAGCTAGCTTATCAATTCCATGGATCCCACACTGATTGGCAACTTCATCCAATATCCCACCGCAAAAGCGGTTTGGGATGCAATGGCGACGACATTCTTTGATGGTATCGACGTCTCCCAGGTGTACGATTTAAAACAACGCCTGACCTGATTGAAGCAGGTGAGAAGACCCATTGAAAAGTATTATAATGATCTTCAAGGACTTTGGTGAGAAGTTGACTTTGGCTGGCCTAATCCCATGACCTGCGCTCGTGATATTGATAGATACAACACCTTGGTTCAGGAAGATCGTGTTTATTTGTTCTTGGATGGCTTAAATGATCGCCTCGACAATATTCGGGCTGATGCATTGCAGATGCAACCATTTCCTATAGTCGAATAAGCCTATGCACGAGTAAGAAGAGAAGACATGCACCAGGCCGTTATGATGGCACACCCACAGTTTCCCACTGCTGCTGCTATGATGTTGCGTAGCCAAAAAAACGAGCTGGCAATTTTCAGAATTCGGTCTTGGAAATTTTACTTTACAAATGGTTCCTATTTCTACTCCGCCCGAGGGAGGGCGCTCTAGCACTGGTCTGAAAGCTAAGTCGCAACCGCTAGCAGCAGGGGGTTGTACTCACTGCGGGAATTCCCGACATACGAAGGAGACCCATTTCAAGTTGTATGGCTATCTTGAGTGCTGGAAGGAATTACAGGCTAAAAAGAAGGTTGACAATCCGACGGGTAAGGGACAGGCTTCCTTGGCCATAGGTGATTCGTCCATATCTTTGATGCCGCAGTTAGACTCCACCATTGCACCCGATTCCGATACTACAGATAACAATGGTTTGTGCTTGTTAGTACTTCTCAAGCTGGAGATAAAGATGGGTAGATTGTTGATTCAGGCGCTACTGATCACATGACACCCCATCTTGATGATCTCCTGCGCCACGCCGCTTTGAGGAGACAACATATATATAATGCCCATGGTCGTAGTTTTCCTGTGTTGGGGGCCAGCAGTGTTGAACTTTCCCCATCTTTATCATTATCTCATACTTTGCTAGTGCCATCCTTCTCAAACCGATTGCTCTCTATGGGACAAATCACTGATGAATTGAATTACAGCATACTCATGCATCCCTCCTTTTGTTTATTTCAGGATATCCTCACAAAGGAGATTACTAGATGTGGTATTGAGAGGGAGGGACTGTACTTTGTTGATAACTTCATTGAAAGCCGAGCATACCACACCCGCAGTCAGTATATTGCTAAGGAGAAAGAAATTTGGTTATGGCACTGTCATTTAGGACACCCTTCTTTTGTGTATTTAAAGAAATTATTTCCCAACTTGTCCAGTAGTTTATCGGATTCTGAATTTCACTGTGAGACTTGCATTTTGGTGAAGAGCCATCGTGCTTCTTTTCCACTGAGTTTTAATAAGAGTCCAACTCCTTATTCATTAATACATTCTGATGCGTGGAGTGCTTCACTAATGGTTACCATCTCTGGCGTTCGTTGTTTTGTAACTTTTGTGAATGATTGTATCAGGATAACCTAGTTATATTTAATGAAAAATAAAGATGAAGTAGGGACAATCTTTCGTGTATTTCACCGCATGGTCACAACTTGTTGACGCCTTAATTTTATTTAGGTTTATTTTATTTTATTTTATTAATTAATTTTTTATTTTCTTTATTGAATAATAAATAAACAACAAAACAAAGCAAAAAAACAGAAAAAAAAAAAAAGCAGAAAAGAAGAGAAGCAGCCTCCGCATGGGCCCTCGGCCCATCTCTGCCTCAGCCCAGCCTAGCCGAGTCTTCTTCTTCCTCGCGCAGTTGCAGCGCACGCGCAGGGGGCGCGACGCTGGAGCGGAGGGGAGGAGCAGCGACGATGCACGTGGAGCGGGGCGGCACCGGGCGTCGGATGGGTCACCGGTTCGGCTGACGAAGGCTGTGGCAATCGCCAGTCGAGCTCCGTCGACCGGCCACCCCTTGGCCTATAAATAGGCCCTCCATCCCTGACGAAGAGGAGACACTGAGATCATAGGGAGATAGAGAGAGAGGCCACCGGAGCTCGGGGTCCCCTGAGAGACTTCGGGGAGCTCGAGTGCAGGCCGGCCGTGGTGTGGTGAGCTCGGAGGGGTCCCCAAGAGACTTTGGGGAGCTCGAAGAGCGAACCCGAGAGAGAGAGAGAAGCTAGAGGAGATTCGCGTGGGTCTCGCCGTCGTTGCCGCCCCCGTTGCACCGTTGCCACGAACAGGTATCGTGATGTCGCCATCGCCATCTCCCTCTCTGTAGTCCAGTCATCGCCGCCATTGCCGCTGCGCCTCGGCCCTCTTCCTCCTCGGCGCCGCAATTCGGAAACCCTAGGGTTCCCGATTTTCCGGGTCGTGACCCCGGGTTGTCGGGTCGGACCCGGATCAGGAACCGAGTAGGGATTCCGTAAATCCTGGGCGGCGGAGGTCGGGTCGCGAGTTGCGTTGGACCCGGGTAGGGTTTAGCTAGGAACCCAGGTCGTCGGGCCGTGCCGGGCCGGCATCCCCAATCGCTCGCCCACAAGTGCCGTTTTGTTTAATTAAAAAAAAAAAAAAAAAAAAAAAAAAAAAAAAGTCGGGCCCGCTCCCGTGCGTTTAAGTGGCCCGAGTCGGACCAACCTCGCGGATCCGACTCCGAGTCGGTTTTTTTTATTTATTTTAATATAAAATAATATTCTAATAAATAATAAATAAATAATTTATTTTCAAAAAAATCAAAAATGTTTTAATTTCCAGAAAATCGAAAAATATTTTTTTTTTTTTTAAATGTTGAAAAATGTTTTATTTTCTAAAAATCAAGAAAAATCAAAAATAATTTATTTTCCAAAAATATTTTGAAAATATTAAAAAATATTTTAATTTCAAAAATCAAATAAAAAATATTCCATATTTTCCAAAAAAATGCCAAAAATCCAAAAAGGCCAAAAATTCATGAAAAGCCAAAAATTCAGAAAAAGCGAAAAGACTTGCATTTTTCCAAAAAAAATACCAAAAATCCAAAAAAAATCCCTTTTATGTCCAAAAATTAGAAAAAAAGACTAAAAAAATGTTTTTCCTCCTAAAATTGCATGGAAAATCCCTTGAACATCCAAAAACCTCAAGGTTTAAACAACCGAAAGGGCATTAGTGATTAACTAGTGTAATCAAATCCCGATCCTAATTTCTCTGGTTTGCTGCTAGTGAGTATTTCTCCCAATACTTTGCTTGGGTTTCCAATCGACCCACCCCAAATCGATTAGTGGCGACTCCATTTTAAAAATTGATTTACAGGTTTAAAACTTGAACCATTAAGTCGTGAATTGGTGGACTTGGGAGAGTCCAGGCACAACTAATTCCAGCCGAGCCATTAGCCTCCTTAGGTGCCCGTACCCGATGCAGGTGCGGAAAAAAAAAAAAAAAAAAGGAGGTCGCGACAGCTTGGCACTACTGGGGGATCATTTTTGAGGACTTAGGCCATTTTATCTTTGTTTAAATGCTTTGCTGACTTGGGTTTTTTTCTTTTGTGCAGGGTAATAGCTTAAAGTTTTTTTATTTTGTTAAAATAAAATGTCTTGTGATTATAAACTATTGTGCTTGCCTTACTGTTTTAAACACTACACATGGCACACACAACCCGGCTGCCGGACCTGGGCTGCCATAGGATTTCTAGGATGGTGTTAAGAAAGATACGACCTCGAACGCGAGACTGCGATATAGAGGTTGCCTTTTTTTTCCCCGAATTTCTTAGCCGAGGTTAAGGGGTATGCTGCTAACGCGAGACTGCGACGTGCGGATATCCTTTTAATCTCAACAAACCTTCTCGGTTAGAAATCGAGCCGCACATATCATGCGCATGTCTATGTGATTGTCATCAATTTTCTTGCGTGATGTAAGTTTTTTGTGTACTTTGCAATTTATTTACCTCCCTACAAATATTGAGTGGTCCATGATTAGTCTAGGATTTAATACCACGATCAATTAAATTTGGAAGTAATTGTCATAAAGTAAAAAAAAAAAAAAAAAATTGCAAAAGAAATTACTTTCATTAATGTCTTTATTCTCAAGCATGTTAAAAAGTTCTTTTTCGCAAGAATTTTCATTTGCCTCAAAAAGGGATAGAAATCTTTTTCAAAATTTGTTGCAATTCATGCTTTCTTCACCTTTCAAATTAAATATCCTTTTAGCCCATGCTAACATCTCACATGCCCTTTTTCAATCCATGCTTAGGAAATCGTCTACCTTTTCATGAATAAACGAAATGAGTAGGGTTAGGTTGTCATCATGGACTGACTCCCCATTTACGCCTTGTATTCACGCACGCTTGTTTATTCATGACTAGGTAATCATGGAACGTCAACGTTCGCCGATCCAGACTCGTTCAAAAGCAAGAGCAAGAATGGCCGAAGAAAATGTACCAAGCCGTATTGAGATCATGGAAAGTGAAATGAAGCAAGTCTTCAATGTGCTTCAACAACTTTCAAAGCAGATAGGCTCCATCCAAGGCAAACTCACTCCGGCCCCAGCCTCAGTCGAGGTATTGTTGCCACAATCATCTACCAGGGGTGATCAAAGTGGAGATACCAACGATAACATGCCCGAATTGGAGGGTGATCCACACCAAACAACAATTGAGAAAGTGAAGCCGACAGTTTGTCTAAAACCGAGCATGACAAACGCCTCGCTTGAGGAGAGGCTGAAACAACCGCAAGGCCTCCAAGATCCTATTTTGACGGACCTCTCCATTTATTCCAATGTCAAAATGCCGGAAAAATTCAAAATTCCTGAGTTTGAGAAGTACGATGGCACGACTTGCCCTAGGGCTCATTTGCAAATGTACTTGGTTCGAATGACCCAATACGTTAATAATGCACCATTAATGATCCAAACTTGTTCCAATCAAGTCTAATAGGCCCGCCTTAAGGTGGTATGTCACGAAGAACATGAACCTTCTCGAAACATGGAGCGAATGAGTGAGGCGTTCCTCAAGCAGATATAAGTTCATAATGGATATTACCCCTTCTCGTGAGGATCTTGAGCGTACTGAAAAGAAAAAGCATGAATCGTTCAAAGAATATACTATTAGATGGAGGAATCTGCCGCCCAAATCAGTCCCGAACCAACCGATTTCGAACTGAGAAAAATGTTTATCAAAACCCTTCCTTACGAGTACCGCAATCGAATGGTGACCACGATCGCCGAATCGTTTAATCAACTCATTCCAGTAAGGGAACAAATCAAGATAGGGTTAAAGGATGGTTGGTTCACCGAACCTGCACCCACGGGCAGGTTTAGCATGAAGAAAGATAAAGAACCCCTAGTAGATGTCAATGCGACCTACAATCATTCTCCAACAATTCAGACAAGTGCAAGACAGCAACAGACCACCAGCCGTCAACCGCACCAGCACTACAACAACAGGAGACAATTCACTTCACTTCCCGGATCTCCATCACAGGTTTTGGCAATCCTCCGGAATAAGAACCTCCTCTCGACTCGAGCCAAAGCGACCAAACGCTGAAAGTTTTTCCAATTATGACCCGTCAAAAATATGTGACTATCACATGGAAGAAGTGGGGCATTCGACTGATGAGTGCTTCGCCCTCAAGAGTCGAATCCAGAACCTGTTAGACACTAAACCTTTCTCATTCCAGACCAATTCACTCCCTGATCACACCGACAAAGTAAATGCGGTATTCAGTTCTGAAGACAGTCAAAGCAGAAATGTCGAAGCACGTACCACTGACATTCATCAAGGGCTGGTGAAGGCCGGGTATTATTCATGCAATGAAGTGCCACCCTTAGCAACAAAGAAAGAAGAGCCGGATGACATGACCACCATGTTTGGAGACCTTTTTATGGACACCATCAATGAAGGACCGTAAGGGGAAATGGGCGCAGGCCCGCTCGAGTAGAACCCTTTTTCATTTCCTTTCGTATTCCCCTATGTGGGAACTTGTATATCTTTCTTAAGTCTGGCTTGTTTTTATTTTCAACATCAGTCCCGCTTGAAGAACTAACTTTTGAAAACACTTTTCCAAAATGTAAATCCACCTATTAAATACTGGATGCTATCCAACCATGAAAAATTATCATCCAAGAAGAATACTGAGGGCTGGGCTTCCTCATGCTTTCTTCCCCCCAAAGATATATACTTTTGAAAACAAAAATGTTTTATTGCCAAAAGCTTTTGTCAAAACAAGATTATTAAATTATCTTTGTCTTTCTAACTCACTCACTTCATGTCTCAGAAGATCATTCCCGTCCCCTTTGACTTAGTGTGACAGGGGGCATTTGAAGCAAGCACATTAGGTGAACTCGCCAATTCAAAGACACCCTGCCAAGAAAACAAGGGCAAATAGAAAGAATCATCCTACACCAAAAGAGGAGCAATATCATTTCCCCACAATGTGCCTGAGCAACCGGATGCTGTGGTTTCATCAACGGGACTTCCAGCTTCGACAAGCCCAAAAGCACAAGGAAGGGATCTTTTCTCTTTCTTTGAATTGGTTACTGTCAACAGAGAAGAAATCCAAACAGTTGAAGCGGTCTCTAGCCCATATTCAAAATAAGGACCTGGAAACCTGATTTCCTATTCAGACGCATGCTCTCGCAAAAAGTAATTGCCATAAGAGAATTGGAGGTTTTGATTGTCCATCTCAGATTCCATAGAAGCTTGAAGTACATGACTTTGCTCAATGCTGTTAATGATCATATAGTCAAAGACATAAGAAAATTCCACAGAAGAAAGGCGTTGAAGATAAATCGCCAACCATCAATCATGCATACGTGGCCATGAGTGAGGAAGGCCAATCGAAAGAAATGTCAAACTATGCCAAGATAAAGAGGCCATCATCGACATTCAAATATCTTTAGGAGCTAGCATATACAAGCTTTGGAGAAGAGTAATTTGGTATCGTTTCCAATACTCCTCACTCTTTGAATTCGCTTTTGACATATTTTCCCTATTGACAAGAAACATTGGGAATCAAAAACCAAACTTGATGGTCAATATTGGCCAAGTGAGGTCCATGAGAATGACCTGTATCAAATTCACCTGACTTCGTGTAAAGAAGGACATGTCATCCAGGAGCCAATTCAGAGAATAATTGACTTAACAAAGCAAGGGACATAGGACTTCGTGTCCCCATCTTACTTCAGGTTTACCCAATCATCTGCAAATCAGTGAAGGGTAAAGTTGTATCGCTTCCAGTTAATTCGACTCTTGAAAGAGTTCATGACTAACACATTCCCTCTTGTTTGTTGCAGGATCACTTGACTGTCAAAAGCAAGGATAACAAATCAATGAGAAGCATGTCTTGTTTATTGCAGGATTACCCGACTGTCAAAAACAAAGATAAAAAAATCAATGAGAGGCATGACAAACTCTCCCAAGCAAAATGGTGTCTCAAGTATTGCCAAAACAAATGACAGAGATCCTTCAGGCCTCAATTCACCTTTAATTTTAGCCCTGTTATTGATCCATTTTCAGCTTCTCCTCTGCAGAAGGCAAGAGTAGAAATTCCTGATCAGATTCTCAATCCCTGGCTGATCATTCATATGTCATGTCCCTAACCAATAGGAGCAATCTATCGACACTCATTTGTGAATAACCCTTTGTAAATAACTCTTTTGATATTCAAATTTCAACACATTTGTAAATACCATTTCACCAAGCAAACACCCTTAAAGCTGTTAATAAGTTTTTCTTGAGTAAAAACCATTCATTTATTTTGAAAGTACAAACTCTTTCGCATCATATGCTGCATGCCTTTTTCCAGGTGATTTTTGCATGATGATTTTGTCTGTCTAGATCACTGATTTCACTGAGGATTATTAGAATAGACAATTAAGTGAAGAATACAAGATTAATTTAGCATGCTGGATGAGGCACGTCAGAATGATGAAAGGCAAGCCATATCCTACACACAATTCCCCCCGTCTATACACTTGTGAGATGAGTGCAGAAAATTCCATGGCTGCAGGGTAAAGAGTTCCCTCGCAAATAGTACGATAACCAAAATAGTGAGAGGCATTCCATCGCTCACCCCATTGAGCCCCATACACTAACAAATTTCTGCTATACTCCCGTCAAAGAACCACCCCACACTGGGGCAAGTCAAAAGCAAATCAGCATCACAAGGTGAGAAAGGGGATAGAAATTTTCTTGCTTGCACTTGCATCAATCTTCAAGTGTCTTTATTGCATATGAACACTTGCGTTAATTTAAGTGCCCTAGAGTCATGAAGAGCAATTCTTTCTTTACGCACTTGTATTCATTGTACAACCCAAGTGAGTCTGTAGTTTTACCCTCACATCAAGACAAAGCAGAAGTTATTGTCATAGCCTGAGCGCCGGTTGAAGATGAAGACTCAAGAGTCTAATAACGGTGCTTCAATTAAACTTGTCAAGATCAGCTCTCAAGCAACAAGAATAAAAAACATGGGCATAGAAAAAGCAGTGTACCTGGTAAAAGCAAGGTCAATGCCCATAAATGAAAAGCTGGAATAAAAATAGGGGCATGAAAAAGCAAGGTGTGCCCGGTAAAAGCAAGGCCAATGCCCCCTACCAAAAATGCAGCCAAGAAAATGTTGCTGTTGTCCATAGAACCTCCATTTGACAGTGAGAAGAAAGACTGGTGACAAATGCCAAGGCAATCACCAGCTCTCACCTTTTTACACATGAATCAAGCCTACATTACATCCCATTGTAAAAGTCTCTTCAGACTAGGGGCATTTCAATTAACGTAGGATTTCATATGTTTATAAGCATCGCTCGAAGAAGTACGAGCAAGACTATTCTATCTCTTTTCGCAGGACTCTTGACTTGCAAACCTGGAGATGATTGTGCGGCACTTCGTTCATGAGCCTTGACCTCGACGGTCCCATTCGATGAGCTATTGACCAAGTCTTCATCACAATTTCAACAAAGGCCTCTCACATCGGTAAAGTCGTACCATTTGCGAGAATACTCAGACCCCTGCTGACATGATGACAGTGAGAAGTGTGGTCCTTATAAATCCTACATCAATGGTCAGGATAGCCTTTTCCATGAGAGAGAGTGGAAAGTCCTTTCAGACTGAAAGTCCCTTATCTAGCATGCTCAAGACATCTGCATTTGGAATGAAGGTTGTCTTTCAAATTTTCCCAAAGGGAATTGGATGATGCCAAAACCGACAAAATTGTCATGCATGAATCCCATTTAAACTCATGAATTTACTGCATATACAATCATGTGTGCATATTGTGCAAATAGCGACATATACTCGAGAGATCGAGATATTGCCAGTAAGCATATCCTTGTCCCCATTTGTCTTAAAGTACTTATCACTGTCCAGGTACTCTCTTCTTAACACTCGACCTATTCGAGTCGTCCCTTGAGTTTGGGTGCTTGCAATTGTCTCAGTATCCCATTGTCTTTGAGTACCCACCACTTGCCGGGTACTCCCTCTTAACGACACTCGACCTGTCCGAGTTGTCCTCAGAGTATTGATACTTGTGACTGATCAAATATCCCTTTATCGTTGAATACCTACTGCTGTCTAGGTATCCCTATTGTCTTTGAGTACCGGTCACCGTTCGGATACTCCTTTTTCCTGACACTCGACCTATTCGAGTTGTCCCCAAAGTATTGATACTTGTGACTGACCAAGTATCTCTTGGAATACCTACTGCTGTCTAGGTATCCCCATATCGTCAAGTACCCACCGTTGTCCAGGTATGCTTCCTAGCACTTGGACCAGCCTGAGTGGTCCCAGATCATATCGTTAAATGCTTATGTTTATCCAAGTATTCTAGTACTTTGTACACCTGTGGCTACCCAAGTGTTCCAGCCATTTTGAGTGCCTGCGACCATCCAGGTAAGCCTCGTGCTACATTCAAGTTTATATTACCAGAAGATGAGAGACCTTCACGAATATGCGGGGCATGTCCTCAATATTCCCAATTACCAAGAGGTGAGAGACCTTCATGAATATCCAAGGTACGTCCTCGATATTCCAACTACCAGGAGGTGAGAGACCTTCATGAATATGCGAGGCACGTCCTCAATATTCCAAATTACCGGGAGGTGAGAGACCATGAATATCCCAGGTATATTACCAGGAGGTGAGAGACCTTCATGAATATTTGAGGTACGTCCTCCATATTCCCAATTACCAGGAGGTGAAAGACCTTCACGAGTATGCGGGGCACGCCCTCGATATTCCCATTACTAGGAGGTGAGAGGCCTTCATGAATATGCGAGGCACGCCCTCAATATTCCCAATTACCAAGAGGTGAGAGACCTTCACGAATATCCCAAGTACGTCCTCGATATTCCCATTTACCAGGAGGTGAGAGACCTTCACGAGTATGCAGGGCACGCCCTCAATATTCCCACTACTAGGAGATGAGAGACCTTCATGAATATGCGAGGCACGTTCTCAATATTCCCAATTACCAGGAGGTGAGAGACCTTCATGAATATCCCAGGTACATCCTCGATATTCTCAATTACCAGGAGGTGAGAGACCTTCATGAATATTTGAGGTACGTCCTCCATATTCCCAATTACTAGGAGGTGAGAGACCTTCACGAATATCTCAGGTATGCCCTCGATATTCCCAATTACCAGGAGGTGAGAGACATTCACGAATATCCCAGGTACGTCCTCGATATTCCCAACTACCAGGAGGTGAGAGATCTTCACGAATATCCAAGGTACGCCCTCGATATTCTCATTACCAGGAGGTGAGAGACCTTCACGAATATCCTAGGTACGCCCTCGATATTCTCATTACCAGGAGGTGAGAGACCTTCATGAATATGCGAGGCACGTCCTCAATATTCCCAATTACCGAGGTGAGAGACCTTCACGAATATCCTGTGGTACGTCCTCGATATTCCCATTTACCAGGAGGTGAGAGACCTTCATGAACATGCGAGGCATGTCCTCAATATTCCCAATTACCAGGAGGTGAGAGACCTTCACGAATATCCAAGGTACGTCCCTCGATATTCCAACTACCAGAGGTGAGAGACCTTCACGAATATCCTGTGCACGCCCTCGATATTTCCCAATTGCCAGGAGGTGGGACACCTTCACAAATATCCAAGGTATGTTCTCAATATTTCCAATTATCAAGTACCCCTTCGATGCTTGTGAATGTCCAAGTATTCCCCAAGAATTCTTACTTGTGATCATCCAAGTACCCCTTCAATACCTATGATCAGCCAAATACCCATTTTGACGCCTGCAAAGGCCCAAATACCTTTCAGGTTGGTACTTGTGAATATCCAAGTACTCTTTGATATGCTTGTGAATGTCCAGGTATCTTCTAGAATCGATGCCCTGAGAAAGGTCGGAGCATCCTCCCGAGAAAAGTCGGGTACTAGCTGTTGTCTTTGACAAAGGTCAGACACCCCCACAAAACAGATGCCTTGAGAAAGGTCGGCGCATCTCCCGAGAAAGGTCGGGTACCAACTGGTGTCCTCGATACAAATCAGGCACCCACAAATGAGATGCCTTGAGAAAGGTCGGTGCATCTCCCGTCAAGGCGACCGAAGAATGACTCGGGTCCGAGACAAACCACTAATTGCTCCAACAGGCGACCGAAGAATGATTCGGGTCCTGGAGGAGCAATTTCCCATCAAGGCGATCGAAGAAAGGTTCGGGTCCTAGACAAATCATTGATTGTTTTAACAGGTGACCGAAGAATGGTTCGAGTCCTGGAGAAGCAATTTCCCGTTACGGCGACCGAAGAATGGTTCGGGTCCGAGATAAACCACTGATTGCTCCAACAGGCGATCGAAGAATGATTCAGGTCCTGGAAGAGCAATTTCCCGTCAAGGCGAACGAAGAAAGGTTCGGGTCCTAGAAAAATCATTGATTGTTTTAACAGGCGAGCGAAGAATGGTTCGAGCCCTGGAAAAGCAACCTCTTCATATCACCAGGTAAGATGACGCCTTGATACTTGCCAAACTCGAGTTCACACCCTATCTCACTCACTCCCGGTAAGTAACTAACAGGTATCTTCTTATCTGTCTTAGTATTTGTAATGTTATATTGCTCTTTTTGCATAGGATAATAGGTCCCAAATAAAATATAATCTGTTACGCATGTATAGATAAAATTTAGGCATCGCTTGTCTTTAAATGCAACCTCTACGAGCTCACCTTCAAAGAGGGGCAGGCTCTGTTGACGCCTTAATTTTATTTAGGTTTATTTTATTTTATTTTATTAATTAATTTTTTATTTTCTTTATTGAATAATAAATAAACAACAAAACAAAGCAAAAAACAGAAAAAAAAAAAAAAAGAAAAGAAGAGAAGTAGCCTCCGCATGGGCCCTCGGCCCATCCTCGCCCAGCCCGGCCCGGGTCTTTTTCTTCCTCGCGCAATTGCAACGCACGCGCAAAGGGCGGGCGCGGACGGAGGAGCAGAGGGGGAGGAGCAGCGGCGACGCACGTGGAGCGTGGGTAGGCTGGCGTCGGATGGGACGCCGGTTCGGCCAACGAAGGCCGTGGCACGCCGGTCGAGCTCCGTCGACCGGCCACCCCGGCCTATAAATAGGCCCTCCATCCCCAACGAAGAGGAGACACAGAGATCATAGGGAGGGCCACCGGAGCTCGAGATCCCCTGAGAGACTTCGGGGAGCTCGAGTGCAGGCCGGCCGTGGTGTGGTGAGCTCGGAGGGGTCCCCGAGAGACTTCGGGGAACTCGAAGAGCGAACCTGAGAGAGAGAGAGAAGCTAGAGGAGATTCGCGTGGGTCTCGCTGTCGTCGCCGCCCCTGTCGCACCGTTGCCACGAACAGGTATCGTGATGTCACCTTCGCCATCTCCCTCTCCGTAGTCCAGTCATCGCCGCCATCGCCGCCATCGCCGTTGCGCCTCGGTCCTCTTCCTCCTCGGCGCCGCGATTCGGAAACCCTAGGGTTTCCGATTTTCCAGGTCGCGACCCCGGGTTGTCGGGTCGAACCCGGATCGGGAACCGAGTAGGGATTCCGTAAATCCCAGGGGCGACGGAGGTCGGGTCGCGAGTTGGGTTGGACCCGGGTAAGGGTTTAGCTAGGAACCCAGGTCGTCGAGCCGGGCCGGGCCGGGCATCCCCAATCGCTCGGCCACGGTGCCGTTTTGTTTAATAAATTTTAAAAAAAGTCAGGCCCGCGTGGCGGGCCCGTCTGCGTTTAGGGCTGGCCCGGGTCGAACCTAACCCACGGATCTGACCCGGGTCGGTTTTATTTTTTATTTTAATATAAAATAACATTCTAATAAATAATAAATAAATAATTTATTTTCAAAAATCAAAAAAAAATTAATTTCCAGAAAATCGAAAAATATTTTTAAAAAATGTTGAAATTTTTTTTTATTTTCTAAAAATCGAGAAAAATCAAAAATAATTTATTTTCCAAAATATTTTGAAAAATATTTAAAAATATTTTAATTTCCAAAAAAATAAAAAATCAAATCAAATAAAAAATATTCCATATTTTCCAAAAAAAAAATGCCAAAAATCCAAAAAAGGCCAAAAATTCATGAAAAAGCCAAAAAATTCAGAAAAAGCCAAAAGACTTGTATTTTTCCAAAAATACCAAAAAATCCAAAAAAAAAAATCCCTTTTATGTCCAAAAATTAGAAAAAAAGACTAAAAAATGTTTTTCCTCCCAAAAATGCATGGAAAATCCCTTGAACATCCAAAAAACCTCAAGGTTTAAACAACCGAAAGGGCATTAGTGATTAACTAGTGTAATCAAGTCTCCGATCCTAATTTCTCTGGTTGCGCAGGAGTGAGTATTTCTCCCAATACTTCGCTTGGGTTTCTAATCAACCCACCCCAAATCGATTAGTGGCGACTCCATTTTAAAAATTGATTTACAGGTTAAAAACTTGAACCATTAAGTCGTGAATTGGTGGACTTGGGAGAGTCTAGGGCACAACTAATTCCAGCCGAGCCATTAGCCTCCTTAGGTGCCCGTAACCGATTGCGGGCGCCGAAAAAAAAAAAGGAGGTCGCAACACAACTCAATTTGGAACTCAAATTCGTGTCCTTCGCAGCGACAACAGTGACAAATATACTAACCAACCCCTCACAGGTTATTTTCAAGATCATAGGTTAATTCATGAGACCTCTTGCACTTGAACACCCCGGCAAATTGCTGTTGCTAAACGGAAAAACCATCATACCGTAGAGACGGCGAGGGCTCTCCTCATGGGTGGGCAGGTTCCAAATTGGTTTTGGGATGCAGCTGTGCATCTGATGGATCGCACGCCCTCCCGTGTATTGGCATTCTAGACCCTGCTCCAAGCTCTTTCAACATGTCTCACTTCTCTCAGTCTTGACTCTACCTCCAAAGGTGTTTGGGTGTGTGGCCTACATCCACCTGCATAAGAATCAGCGAACAAAGCTGGACCTATGTGCTGTCAAGTGTCTTTTTCTTGGCTATGGAACCCTCAAAAGGGATATTGCTGCTACAGTCCATACACAAAGAAAACTCATGTGACCATGGACATTGCATTTGTTGAATCTGAACTCTTCTTTCTACCATCAATATTACCTTTCAAGGGGAGATTCATGGTGAAAGGGTATATTGGTGAGAAGGTGGCATGATGGTAGGGGCTAGCGATGCACACTGATGGCAAGTGATTGGTGGGACGGATAGCAGGTCTGGCTATATATTAAGGTAGTAGACAAGAAAACTAGCAGCAACTTCATAATAAAGATGACCAGCAGAGTATTTTGCTACAAGAATCACAAGAACAACCTCAAGAACAGTCCTCTCTTCGGCAAGATATCCCCTCTTTGGTACTCGACCATTCTCTTGAGGATACTCCTGAGGTAAGCTCTCCTATCACACATGATTTTCTTGTTGATACTGATGAGGTTGTAGATTATAAATTGCTCGACAGACACAATCAAGCCAAGGCTCCTAATAGGTACTCACCAGATATGGAGGAATGAAGGTCGAAGTATCCGATTATCAATTATGTCTTGACAAGGAGATTATTGAAACATTTGAAGGTGTTTGTGGCCAATGTCTTTGCAATTCAAGTTCCTAGTGGAGTACAAGAAGTCTTGAGGGATCCTAAGTGGGTTCAGGCAATAAAAGAGGAGATGGAAGCTTTGCAAAAAAATAAGACATTGAGACTGGTAGAGTTGCTGAAGCGAAACAAGACAATAGGGTGCAAGTGGGTCTTCACCATCAAATACAAAGCATATGGGCCAGTTGAGAGGTACAAGGCACAGCTCATTGCAAAGGAATATACCCAGATCTATAGTGTGGACTATCAAGAAACATCTCTCTAGTTGCGAAGTACGAGTTTTCATGTCACTTGCAGCAAACCTCACCAATTTGATGTGAAGAATGTGTTTCTCCATGAAGATTTAGATAAAAAAATATATACATGAAAGTCCCACCTAGGTATGCGTGTGCTGATTAGCCAGATGTAGTGTGCAAACTTCAGCGGTCATTATATGGGTTAAAGCAATCATTATACGCATGGTTTGGTCGATTTAGCCCAGCAATGAAAAGATATGGATATACTCAAAGTGATTTTGATCATACATTATTCTTGAAGCATAAATAGGACAAAGTGACAGCGTTGATCATACACGTGGATGATATGATCATCACAGGGGATGAACTAGAAGAACTTGCAGACATAGATGAAAAATTTGGGAGGCTTGAAATATTTCTTGGGAATTGAAGTAGTCAAGTCAAAGGAAGGTATTTTCTTGTCTCGGCAAAAGTATGTGTTCGATTTGTTAGCTATGGTTGGAAAGTTGGAGTGTAAGCCTGCTAACACTCTTATAGTTCAAAATCATAAACTTGGAGAGTTTCCTAATTAGGTGCCTACCAATAAAGATAAATACCAAAGGTTAGTAGGGAGATTGATTTATTTGTCACACACTTGTCCAGATATTGCATATGATGCGGGGTTTATGAGTCAATTTATGCATGCTCCAAGTGAAGAACATATGAATGATGTGATCCGGATTCTGTGTTACTTGAAGTCGACTCTAGGAAAAGGGCTGTTCTTTGCAAAGAATGGTCACCTTAAGATAGAGGGATTTATGGATGTGGATTGGGTAGGTGGTATCTCTGAAAGGAAGTCTATGTCTGGCTATTTCACATTTGTGGGAGGAAACTTGATAACATGGAGGAGCAAGAAGCAAAAGGTTATAATAGCCTTTTCAAGTGCTGAAGCAGAATTCCGAGGGGTAACTAAAGGTCTATGCAAGCTACTATGGCTAAAAATGTTGATGACAAAACTTAGTTTCCCACCTGAGTCCAAGATGAGACTAGTTTGTGATAATAAAGTTGTGATTGAAATTTCTCACAATCCAAATTCAACATGACCATACTAAGCATGTTGAGGTGAATAGACATTTTGTCAAGCAAAACTTGGATGCTAATGTGATAATGTTTCCATTTGTCAGAATTGAAGATCAGTTGGCTGATGTTCTTATAAAGGCCTTGTCGAGTCGAGCTTTTCACAGCTCACTTGTCACGCTGGATATTAAAGACATCTTCTCACAAACTTGATGGGTAGTGTTGGAAAAAATGCAATATCAGCCAAAGATTGCAGTTGATTGAATGAATTAATTTGGGATTGGATTTGATTCCTTAGATTAGTCTAGAATTCTTTCTTTCTATTTATTATTCATACTTTGTATTATATAAAGAGCTTTGTACACGTAATTGAAACAAGTCACGGAAATACAAAAGCTTTTCTCCATTTCTTCAGTTCTTCCTCCTCTTTCCCTATTTTCTGTCACATACTTGCATTTTTAATTAGTTCAATCAAGCTACTTTTTGACAAGTGTACAATGTCGTCTTGAACTTTTAGTTGGTCCACTTAAATTCCTAATATACTTTAATATGTTTATTGTCATTTTTTCATTAATTGATTTAAATGAAGTGTGGCATGGACACCAAAACCACAATTCACGTTCCTTAATATGTGCAATATTCACTTAAACAACTTTTTCTTTTCTAACACACATTGTCATCCGGTTGGCTCTCTTCAATAACGACTTTTGGTTTCTTGTCCCAAGAAGGATAGATAATGACTTTGAAATCTCTGCAGCCAAAGTGCAGAGAAAACTAAATTGTTTTCTTTCGATGCACCGTGAAAAATCCCTCCTCTTCTACATTTGAAATGATCTCGATTGAAGCTTGAAGAAAAATAAGACCACATTGATCATATTGAGTATTCTTGTCCTAATTTGGAAGCTTTTTCTTTAACAGTGGTAGAATTTCTTAAAAATGTTAACTTGAATCCGAGTGTTGATTTTGGTCCTCTCACGCAGAGCTAATAATGTACGGAACTATCCTTTTCATCTAATTCTTTTTTTTATTTGATCGTCTTGATTTTTTTGTTGATTGATTTCTACAGAACCTTTCTCAATACCGTAACACGATCATGTGTAATTTGACGTTGGATTATGTATCTTTTTTCGTATATTAATAGGATACATGCAAATTGATAAATGGAGTGGGCATACAAAATTAAGAAGGAGGTGAATTGGTTATCTAAGGAGTCTTGGGACTGCTTGGCAAATAAGCGTTGGACTGTGTAGAACATACGCTGGTGTTATAGAAACACCTGTGCGTATACAAAAACAGTAATCTTTATTAAACAAAACATAAAGGAGTTTAAGGGATAAAAGAAAAGGATAATGACACAAATGACCCACGAACTTGGATCCAATGTGTAATGTAGTTTTCAAACTTTTAATTTGTCCAATGCAATATCTGAACTTTGACCCAATGTGCAATATGGACCCTGGATTTTTATTTTGGCTCTAAACTTTTGATACATGTTCAATTTAGACCATGGACTATATGAAGATATTCAATATTGTCCCTAATATGTTATGTGCAATGTGATTCCTGAATTTTTAATTTATTCAATATAATCTTTGGACTTTTGGTACATATTCACTATAGTCCATGAATTATACTAAAATGTTAAATTTAGTCCTTCCATTAATTCAAAATCATGAAAATTGAAAAGGAAAGCCAAGAACTTACTAGTTAAAAAGGCAAAAAGGAGACGATAGCTTAAAAATGTTATTACTTTAATAATTGAGCTAAGTCAAATTATGAAATTGAACAGCTTTGCACTAACAGTAAAATAATCAGACCATTTAAAGGGTTGGAAGTAAATAAAAGGCGAAAAAGTTAAGGTCTTTATTGTCAAGGTCCTCCCATGATTAAGACAAATTGATTGGAGAAAGAAAAGAGAGGGAAGCACACAACGAGAAATTTTCGAGAAAACTGGGGCAAAAGAAAGATAATGTTGATGTTGACTTTGTTGTTTATGACGGGCAAAAGAAAGATAAAGTTGATGTTGATTTTGTTGTTTATGACGGGCAAAAGAAAGATAAAGTTGATGTTGATTTTGTTGTTTATTACGATTTCCTATGTTCATAGTTCATGAGTGTTTTAGGGGGTGAAGAGTTGTGAGCAGAAAAGGAGGCAGACCCGCACTTGTGAAGTGAATCCAATATTCACGTCTGCTATAAATAATTGTGCGAGAAGAGGATTTTTAACTGGAGCTTGGATGAGTCGCACTTCTTTCGAAATGTGAATTTTAAAAAAAGAAATTACTTGGGGAGAGGCAGAGAGAGAGCGAGAGAGCGAGCTCCATTGAGGCTTGCGAGAAGCATTTGTCGAGCTTCAAAGAACAAGTAGAAGAGTGTCATTAACCATATATTATGAAAATTATGAAAATTGTATGTGAATTCACGTATTGTGCGAAAATTCATAACGTTTCAGATTAAGCAAAGGTAAAAGTTCGGCCGACCCAAAATTTAGATGAAGTAAATAGTAAAACTTGAATATCTATTATGCAAGTGGTTTCAATTAAAGTAAATGATCCTCGTATGGGCATTACAATTAGACTGAGATTGAACTCCAATGCGTTGGTCAAGTGATTGCGTTATGTGAGTACAAACATTGTCTACTTATTTATTTTGTCCACCAAGATAATCGACGAGATGTGGGAAATCGTAGAGAGGAAGCTGATGTCAAAGATCCTTTTTTTTTTCAACCGTGGCTTTTCCGCTCCACAAGGCAAAATCAAAAAGGCCCCACGCTTCCTCAATTTCCGCCCGAAAAGATCGGAACTGTATAGCTTTGCACTAACAGCAAAATAATCAGACCATTTGAAGGGTTGGAAGTAAATAAAAGGCGAAAAAGTTAAGTTCTTTATTGTCAAGGTCCTCCACATGATTAAGACAAATTGATTGGGAAAAGAAAAGAGAGGGACGCACACGAAGAGAAATTTTCGGGAAGACTGGGGCAAAAGAAAGATAAAGTCGATGTTGATTTTGTTGTTTATGACAATTTCCTATGTTCATATGTTCATGAGTGTTTTAGGGGGTGAAGATTTGTGAGTGAAATAAGAGGCAAACCTGCACTTGTGAAGTGAATCCAATATTCGCGTCTACTATAAATAATTGTGTGAGAAGGGGTTTTTTAACTGAAGCCTAGATGAGTCGTACTTCTTTCAAAATGTGAATTTCAAAAAAAGAAATTACTTGGAGAGAGAGAGAGAGAGAGAGCTCCATTGAGGCTCGCAAGAAGCACCTGATCGAGCTTCAAAGAACCAGTAGAAGAGTGCCATTAACCATATATAATGCAAATTATGAAAAGATTGTATGTGAATTCACGTATTGTGAGAGCTCCATTGAGGCTCGTGAGAAGTACATGGTCGAGCTTCAAAAAACCAGTAGAAGAGTGCCATTAACCATACATAATGAAAAGATTGTATGTGAATGTGAGTATTGTGCGAAAATTCATAATGTTTCAGATTAAGCAAAGGTGAAAGTGTGTCCGACCCCAAATTTAGATAAAGTAAGTAGTAAAACTTGAATATCTATTATTCAAGTGGTTTAAATTAGACTAAATGATCCTCATATGGGCATTACAATTAGACTGAGATTTAAATCCAATGCATTGGTTAAGTGATTGAGTTATGTGAGTAAAAACATTATCTACTTATTTATTCTGTCCATGAAGATAATCGACTGAGTTGTTGGTAGAGAGGAAGATGATGTCAAAGATCCTTTTTTTTTTTTTTTAATAACCGTGGCTTTTCCGCTCCACAAGGCAAAATCAAAAAGGCCCCACGCTTCCTCAATTTCCGCCCGAAAAGGTCGGAACTAAATAGCTTTACACTAACAGTAAAATAATCAGACCATTTGAAGGGTTGGAAGTAAATAAAAGGCGAAAAAGTTAAGGTCTATATTGTCAAGGTCCTCCACATGATTAAGACAAATTGATTGGAGCAAAAAAAGAGAGGGAAGCACATAAAGAGAAATTATCGAGAAAATTGGGGCAAAAGAAAGATAAAGTCAATGTTGATTTTATTGTTTATGACGATTTCCTATGTTCATATGTTCATGAGTGTTTTAGGGGGTGAAGACTTGTGAGCAAAAAAAAGAGGCAGACCCGCACTTGTGAAGTGAATCCAATATTCACGTCTTCTATAAATAATTGTGTGAGAAGGGGTTTTTAACTGGAGCCTAGATGAGTCGCAATTCTTTCAAAATGTGAATTAAAAAAAAGAAATTACTTGGGGAGAGCAGGGAGAGAAAGAGAGAGAGATCCATTGAGGCTTCAGAGAACCAGTAGAAGAGTGCCATTAACCATATATTATGAAAACTATGAAAAGATTGTATGTAAATTCACATATTGTGTGAAAATTCATAACGTTTCAGATTAAGCAAAGGTGAAGTGCGTCTGACCCAAAATGTAGATGAAGTAAATAGTATAACTTAATTATCTTTTATCCAAGTGATTTCAATAAAATAAATGATCCTCGTATGGGCATTACAATTAGGCTGAGATTTAATTTTAATGCGCTTAAGTGATTGCGTTATGTGACTACAAACATTACCTACTTAATTATTCTGTCCA
>CM024719.1:35072827-35178707 GCA_014182545.1 Eucalyptus globulus
CGGCTCAAGATCGGGGCTAACCAAAAGGAAGACGAATAAGTAAATTGCGAGTAAAATGAGTTGAAAAACTTACCTTACTCGTTGAGTAGAAAGGCCAATGACATAGACATGTGCATGGGGTGATGGTTCGATTTCTATTCTAGACGGCCCAAAATGGAGCCATAGGATCACCGGACTAAACCAACAAGATCGCGGCAAGGTCGTGTGTCCCACGACTCCGGCTTTGTCAAAGAACCAACCCGTGTCTCCTGGTTGTAGACCAGGGTGGGGACCTTTGATATTAAGAAAGAAATTTCAGGGTTGAGATGGGCGACTCGTACTACATGGTTGTAGTCGGAGCGGTATCCACCTCAACACCATCCTAAGTGATCCTATGCGGCCCAGGTCCGACGGCAGGTAGTGTGTCATGGTGTAGTGCAATGTAGGGCATACATGCACGACAATTTATAAACAAACACCACTTCAAAAGTTCAACACATAAACATTTACTTTCAACTCCACACTTGCAAGACAAGGGGTTAACAATCACACCTCCCCTTAAAAATTTCAACTGCAAAAACATTTAACACTCACATTAGGGACATACCCAGTATCCTCGCTGCCAAACAAAAATTAATTTTGAACAAGATAGATTTAGGCTTAAGTCCTTTAAGGTTTAAACCAAGTCCCTAGCGAAGTTGTCAAGCTATCACGACCTACCCCTCGAGGGGAGAGAACAAGTTTAGGGGTATTACCTAAAGGATGGACCTAAGGCCCATGATTAGGCGTGGGCTCTCCCAAGCTCATACCTCGCATGACATTAGGGAATTCTAAAGGACTTCACAAAAAAGAGTCGCCACTAGCCTATTGGGGTCAGCTAGAAACCAAGTGAAGTATGGGAGTGTACCTCACTTCCTATGCAACCAGAGAATCTAGGGTTGAGAACTTGATTACACTAATTAACCAATTAGTGCCATTTTGGTACCTAATCTTGTTCATTTTAAAAGAAAATATTTTTGTCAGGTAGTTTGGATTGATTTTGTACCTATCCATTAACATGTGAGGTGATCATGCAGGTGCGCAATCATTAAAATAATAATTATAGTTACAAAGATCCTAATTGTAGTAAAATTGAGCACGTGCAATTAAACGTAATAAAATATGCAAATTAAACATATGATATAATCAATATACGAGCAAATAAATGCCTAATTATACTGAGAATGCAAGACATAGCAATTCCTAATTAAACCCTACATTTTTGGATTTTCGAAATTTTTTAATTTTTTTTAAATTTTTTATAAAATAATAAAAAATAAAAATATATATTTTTCTGTTTTGCCGGACCCAGGTCTGACCCGATCAAGGTGGGCCGGTTAAACCTGCCCAAATCTGGCTCGAGGCGGGCCGGTCAACCCGCCCGAAAAGGGGTTGGGCTCGACTAGAGGTGGTCGGGCCCTCACTCAAAGTGGGGTTGGGCCCTAGCGGGCCCAATCCCTCTTTGCAAAAAGGGGCTCACCGCAGCCACATCACACGTCCCAAACCAACCCAGACTCGACTCAAGTCTGCCCAGCCCGATTTGCCCAAACCCTACCCAATTGACTACACCTAGACTGGATCTTTTGACTCGGTTCGTGCCTCCTCTCTCTCCTACCCTTTCACGGCGCTAGAGGAGGATGGTCAGGACGCCGTTAGGCAGTGACTCAGCAAGGGTGGGGACACGGCCAGTGACAGCATAGGCGATGACTTAGCGACGTTGGGGATGTGACGAGTGACGGCACGGGCAGCAAGGGGCAACAACGACGTTGAGGTTTGCGAGGACGGGCGACAACGGTGCGATGCTGGTGTGATCGGTGACGGCGTGGCTAAAGGGAGTGACACGGGTGACACAGGGATGGCGTAGGGGCTGAACAACGGCAGTGTTGGGCTTGACGTGACAACATCGAAGGCTGAGTGGCGGCGGCGCTGGAGAGGTGTGGCCTGGCGATGTTGTCAATGACTGAACGGTAGCGGCATCCGACTTGGTGATGCGGCGGAGCTCAGTCGACTCCCAGATCTAATCAAGCACAATTAGATCTAGGCCTTTGGCTGACCCCTTACCTCGGATTTTTGAATCTTAGGCTTCGAGTTCATCCTCCTGCTTCCTCTAGTCTCGGCTGGCTTGGCGTCGGGACTACGCTGAAGCAGTTGGTGGTGGGCGACAACGACGCGGTGGAGATCCAATGCGGTGACGACATTGGGGAATCACTGAGAAGGTAAGGTTCGGTGCATGGACAACGTCAGGCAGCATCGATGGCGCCTTCTTCCTCCTCATATCCTGCCCCCCTCCCTGGTTTCTCTCGTTCTTGTCACAACCCCGACTCCGTCGCCAGGGTCACAAGCATTAAGGGTTATTTTTGCGACGTCCCAGGCACGTCGCCGTCCCATTTCTTTTTATCTTTTCATTTAGCATATGCTGAAGCGTATATACAACACCCAAACAACAACAAGCAGTTAGGAAAATAACCATTTACAAACACATAATTACATTAGTTACGTTTATAAGCCTTTCTATTGCGGGCTATTATATTTACAACTACCACATCTTCAAAATTGACATGATACTTCCACGCCTACAAGATTGATAAGATGAGGGGTGAGTTTTGGGGAAACACAGTAAGTAAAACCTTTAATCTCCATCTCATCATCAAAATCTAGTAGATGCAACACTCATAATGCAATGACGATGGCAAATCAATAGCAAACTTATTACTATCTTCGACTACATGTAGATGTCCATCACCGCATACTTCAATGCATACTTACCTTTGGCACATCAATGAACACATTCACATATCATGCTTATGCATATACCGGCACTCATGCATATTCATTTACCGTCGTCCTAGCTTAACCAGGCCCTCCCGGCTCAACCGAGGAATCCAGCTTCAAGTTAAGCATTCTGGCTCAACCAGGGCATCCGGGCTCAACCAATGCATCCCAGGGCTAGCTTACCCGAGGCATCCGGGCTCAACCCAGGCATCCTGGCTCAACCAGGGCATCCCATTCAATGAACGAGGCATCACCGCCAACGCTATGTGGCGATAGGCAGTTTTTCCTATTTAAGTGCACACACAAGTGCATCACACAAGCCGATTTTTCATCTCTTATCTTAGCCAACGTATGCAAGGCCCAAGGGCGAGCTCATTCAAGTGAGTGTGCCATGATCCTCAACATCATATTATAAAATGTCCCAAGAACGATTCTTGGTTTGTGGCTTGCGTTGCATGCTTAAGCCATCGTGACTTGACGTCGATTCCAAGCCGAGCAAACCTTGACCTCGTCTCGAGGCACAAACACACTCAAACATGCAAACATGAGCAAACACACAAAGAACATTACAACATACACACGGCTTACACGGGTGAGCACACCACTAAACTTGACGATGTAGGCTATTGCCCTAACCAAGTGTTAGAGATTCTACTTACCTAGATAAACCTTGAACTAAAGCTCGAACTACTCAAGATGAACGGCTTGCCTTGAAGGCCGAAAGAGAGAGAGAGAGAGAGTGAGGAGGGAGGAGGGGCGTTCTAGGAGAAGGAGGGTGGAGAAAATGGGAGCAAAGTGAGGAAAATGGGAAGTGCTCCTCCTATTTATAGCCCTTGGAGCTATCATTACCAAGCCAAGCAATCCTCTCCCATATTTCCAAGTGTCCCACCTACTTTCCTTGGGTGGCAAGCCTTCTTTGCCTCATGATTATACCTAGAAGATGAGTTGGCCAAGCTAAAGGCCTTACTTGGCAATCTAGGCCCCTAGGTGTCATCAATGATGGCCCGCTTTTTGTCACGTCCTGATCCTCCGAGCGTGTGCCCATCCCTCGGTGGTCGATTAAATAGCGACGTCTCAAGACGCGTCGCTGACCCATTCATTTTAATGCGCATGTGGAAGAAAATAAATAAATCTCAAATAACAACAAGATGGGATAGAAAAGTAAGGCCAAAATTTTCGAAAACCAAACCACATCTTTATACATATCACATCAAGTCATTTACAATACTAACCGATATATATACAAGGTCCGCAAGGGGGGGTAGAGGGCTGATTCTCTTAGCGTTTGAGTCCTCTACTAAATACTCTGGGGACTCTGGATCTGAAAGACTCGAGTCCATCACTAAACCACCAGGAGGATCTGCCGTGCCTTTTCCAAAAGCAACCTCCAACACCGACATAGGGACTTCATACTCCGATATGGGACCTTCATTCTATCCATTCTGCTCATGACAATACTATAATCTGTATTGGTGGGGTACCTTATGGGGTAGACCCGCATCAACCCAAACCACAGACCTCACAAGTTCATAGACCCATCCCCTCAGGTTCCCATGAAGTGGAATATAACACCTCTGCTCAGTGACTTTCTTCGGTTGGCCAAAATGCTCGGGAGGAGCTACCATCTAAGGACCTGAAAATTTTATCTCACAACGGGGTGAGACGATGTCTCAACAAGTTCACCCCTTAAGTCCCGACTATGAAGGAAATACGCCCCAAGGGCTGCCTAAGTACAAGCACAAGCCAGAGGACTTAGCTTTGCCCTCGTTCCTTCCTGCAAGTACATTTCATATATTCAACAAATCACATTAACCAATCAAATCATCAAATCAGATCGAGCCATCGATCAATCGATCTAGTCGATTCTATGACATCAAGACCATCTCTCGGTCAACCCATTCAGTAGTATGGCTCGCCAAAAACTAATAACATAGTATACTACTCACCCTAAGCTGATATATCAAAGCCTGCAGGCTGATATAATATACTCACAATGCTCACTAGAAGCTGTAAAGGTATACTGCTTACCAAAAGCTGACATATCAAAGCCCGCAGGCTGATATAGTATACCGATATACTGTTCACCCTAAGCTGATATATCAAAACCCATAGGCTGATATAGTATACCATCCTAATCCTCCAACAATTTCAACACTTTTATAATTCCTGATAAAAATAATCGTGTGTGGGTACATGGTCGGCCTTATCCAAAAAGCAATATTTTTCCTTTTGAAAATCCCACTAATTTCAATAGTCCACAAATATATTTTTGGCATTGTAAACCAACTCCTGATATTTTCTAATTAAATACCGAAAGTATTAAATTTTGGGATAAATACCCCAAAATTCTAATTCACACTTAAATTGCACAAACCATCACTCAATTAAATAAACCAATCATACCATTGCAATCAGCAGGAAATTCTAGTTACCGACTATCCCGGTCTAATTTCTGAAAGATAATAATTAATTAAATAATTACCAAAATTAATTAATAAATACCAATAAATGCAACTTAGGCTGGAGAAGCCTAATTAAACACCGAAATAGGCCCGAAAAATTCCAAACTTATCTAGATAAATACTACGGCTTATCTAGTCTTTAATTACGCTACTCTAACCACCTAACATGCATAAATGGATCATTAAATTGTTAATACATTCTAACTAATGACCTAAACCATACTTAGCCTAAACTAATCAACTCTTAAGCATAATTAACTCCAAAGCAGAGATTAGTGAGTAAACTCACTGGTTTTGCGATCCAATGAGTTCACTAGAACGGCGAGGCAAAGACGATCGATAAACTCCAAAGCGGGGGCACCAAGCAAGGCCGAGAAAGGCTCGGAAATGGGCCTTGAAGCCCAAAACCCTTGTTGGAGTTTCGGTTCTGGACGGTGAGCCGAGAGAGGCTGGACGGCGCTGGCTTGGGCTAGATACGGTGAAGGTGAGGCGAACGAGCTGCAGCGGCCTAGGCGGGCGATTATGGCGACAGGCGGTGGCTAAAATGTGACCTTAGGGTTTCGACGTCAACCCAGGGAGTTCATGGGATAGCAAGGAGGCACAAGAGAGGCGGCTGAACGTGAGGACAACAGGCAGCGCATGCAGGCTCATGGCTGGGCACACAACAGGCAGTGACGGCATTCTAGGGCTTGGCGAGCTGCACGACAGCCAGGGGGAGGAGGTTGCGGCTTTCTCTGCAAATTTTAGAGCCTCTAAAGTCTGGAAATGGGGAAAGCAACTGCAAAGGAAGGAGAAAGAGACTAGTTGCCCTCGGAGGGTCCCCTAGAAGTGGTCCCACTAGTTGCTGGCTTCCTCAGCACACTTGCAACCCATAAGGCTTCCCTAGGTAGCCATTGAGATGGTCCAAAAGTTGAGGGCCAAGGGGGGCTACATTTTGGACCAATTTCTCTCTAATCGATATCAATTTTGGCCCCATAAAATCCACTGGTGTGTCCTCGATCAAATTGAAACTTTTCTTTGCCAATAGATCCAACTTGCATTCCAAAAGCGCGATAAAAAACGGTCCCCTGAATTTTCTGGACAAAACAACCCTATATTGACTTTTCTCCAAAAATCTCGATTTGAAGAAAAATCTTCAGAGGATGAGTCAACGTTCCTAAAATGACTCATGACATAGCAGAACTTTCAATTTCTGAAATCGGATTTAAATTCACAGTTAATTTCAACGGCACGATTTTTTAGGGTGACCTAGTCTACTAGGTAGCTTTCAGAAATTTTTAATGCGGTTGGTAGTCGATTTTTTTTAGCCACACTGAACCTCTTTGACACATTGGCGGCTGCAGTAATGAAAATCTCGAGGTTTCAAATACGGACAGAGGGTACCAAAACGACAGAAAAATCAGTCTAGTACTAATCGTTCGAGAATTTTGCAATTTGATGAAATCACCCACGATTAGCACACCTCTCTGTCAAATTGACTCCTATCTCTAATCTCTAATTGATGTTTAATTATGCCGTAATGATCTCTGCAAATGAGCACTATAGGCGCGTTGATGAAAGGCCCAAATTATTTAATTGAAATCAAGACTGAAATTCCAGAATGTCACACTTTTGACTCTCCCGTTGGTCCACCAACACCCCACATTCAATGGGCATTTAATGAAGCCAAATGATGATAATGCCAACTTGGGGATTCTAGAATATTCGGTCATAATGATGGCTCGTGTAGCACGTTCCAATTGGTCCACGTGCATGCCACTTTTCTAGAATATCCAAGATATTTTAGACTAAAATCATGGCTTTTGAAAAGTCAAGGGACACCTAACCTTCTTCATGAAGGAATTCTAGAGGTTTCTTCTACTTTTCTTTCCTTCTTTAAGAAGGCAAATTCCTTTCTCAAGAAGACAATCTGGAAAGTCTATCATCCAAGTTGCTTTCGAGGCCGATGAAGATATCATTAGGTACACATCAACATGGCATTTAAGGACTTGAGTCCAAGCTTGGGCGTGACTCATACCTCTCGTGTGAGAAAAACAGTTTTGAACAATTTCCAAAATCAATGTCCTTACCTTATCAAACGGAATCAAAAACTTATGAAATTTTAAGATGATTTAGAGAAGAATTTAAAAGACATTTTTCATGAAGGAAGTCAAGTCAAATTCATGCTGTGGAAAGATCAGTAAATCATTGAACACAACCCAAATATTCGTCCGTCGAGCGGATTCAACAGTTAGAGAGAGAGACTCATTTTGAAATCCCACTCTTCACAAAACTCTTTAAAATTTTAATATGTTATAGATATGGATGTCATTTAAAACTTTTATGAAGGAAGTATGTCCAAATTCGAAAGGGAATATTTTATAAGAATTTGAGAAGACAACCTAGTCACCGTTTCCACTACACAGGACAGGTTCCAGATGGTGAATGATTGAGCCTTCGTCCCTACCATTTTACCTCAGAAAAATATGAAATTTATGTATGTTTTAGATCAAGATGTCTAGAACAACTTTCATAAGGAAGTTTCTTTAAATTCGCACCATGACAATCTATGTAAAATTGGCAGGTAGCAGAGGTCCAGAAATTTCAAAAATCAAATGTGGCAACCTTAGTTGGGAAAAGGAAGCGTCCCACTTGATCAATAAGCATTAATTGTCAGGCATCCTTATCTCCCAAGTTTTCAACTAGGTCCTAGATTAGCTTGGACACTTCATCTCGGCATTAAATAACTACAAGCCAAATGTATTTAATGTGCTATTATCTTATCCAAGAAGGTTTGACTTGCTTGCTCTTTCTTCCAATGGATGTGTAGTCCATTTATTGGCCTCCAAGAACTCTAACTTAATTTAGGGTTATAAGTAGGCTAGGCTATAGGGACACATAAGCCTCTACATTCATCATCCTCATTTAATGCTTTTCACACTTGTTCACACTTATTTTCTAGGAAGGTTTGACTAACCTAAGGCCTATCTAGCTTGGCCTCCTAGTTGGGACAAAATTAAGGGTCGAAATCAAGGATGTTACAATTCTCCCCCCCTAAAAAAATTTCGTCCTCGAAATTTAAATGCGTACCCGATCATCCAAAATGATGTGGGTACCGGTGCTTTATGCTTTCCTCACTTTTATATATTGCATCTTCCATTATATGGTGTCGTCACAGGACTTTAACTAAGGCTATGACCTTATTTCACAAAACTTGCTCTTTCCTATCCATGATCCGCGCCGGCTCCTCAACATACGACACTCTATTGTCTACTTCAACATCTTTGAAGTTTCGTAAGTGTGTCGGATTGGACTCATATTTTCTCAACATCGATACATGGAATACATCGTGTATTCGAGCAAGTCTTGGTGATAAAGCCAATCGGTAAGCTAAATTCCCTATTCTTTCAAGAATTTCAAAGGTCCTACGTTCTGTGGACTTAACTTACCTTTCTCACCAAAATGAGACATACCTTTCAATGGAGACATCTTGATAAACACATGGTCTTCTACCTGGAATTTTAGGGGCTTTTGTCTCCTATCTGCATAACTTTTTTGCCTACTTTGGGCGGCTCTAAGTCTCTTTCTAATTACCTATACTGCTTCAATAGTAAGTTGCACCGACTCAGGACCAGTAAGCTTCTTTTCCCCAACCTCATTCCAACGAGTTGGAGTTTTGCAAGCTCGACCATATAGTATCTTAAATGGAGCTACGCCAATGCTCTACTGGAAACTACTATCATAGGCGAACTTACGAGATGTGGGTGCTTATCCCCCACTTCTCTTGAAATTGATAACACAATCTTGTAACATGTCTTCCGGAGTTTGGATGGTTTTTTCGATTTAACCATCCGTCGGTTGTAGCGCCTTGATTTTCAATAGTATTTCTGGCTCGATCACGCTTTCGCTGCACACTCTAATAAAATAATGTCGGTGTCATACATGGCTTACACAACCTGGTCCATTCCTTCCTCTTATTTATTTATAATAGTCCAACACTCCTTGCATTCTATAGTGAATAGTACTTCATTGTATAACAACAGTCTTGGAGTTTTCCATTTTCGTGAGTGACCACATATACCTTTCCCTACGCTGGCAGACGTTGGAAATTGTTGTGCTGTGGTGCTTCGTTTTGCAGCATCGTTTGCGGCTACTGCTACGATGTCATTTGCCGTCGTTGTGGGCAATCTCTGATAATGTGGCCTTGCCAACCACAACCGAAACAAGCTCCCATTCAAGTCAAGCATGGAGTATTACCATGTCGTTTTCTGCAATTGCGGCATACATCCTTTGGAGTGAAGGTTGGCCACAGGGTCTTATTCTTCTTGTTGGAAGCGAATGAATGTTTTTCTTCCTGTCTCGATCTCTTGTCACTATGTTGATTAACTTGAGAAGTTGGATGATAAGGCCCTCCTTGATAAGTTGTTATGGCAACTTGCTCTAAGAAATCTCTTTCTATTAACTGGGCTCGCTCATATAACTCGTTGTAGTTCTTGAGGTTCAGTGGCACTAATAAACTCCAGATTTCAGGTTTCAGGCCATCTTGAAATCTCTTCGCTCTATCCACTGGATCCTCAACCAACTTGGGGGTGTATCTCGACAACTCGGCAACTTTTGCCTCATACTAATCAACAATTATGTTGTTTTGTTGGAGTCACAGAAACTCCGCCATCTTCTTATCACGAGCACATTCAGAAAAATATTTTCCATTGAACGCCCCAATGAATGCGTTCCAAGTTACAGCAGTATTAGTAGGGAACACCATTCCTTGTGTTGTCATCCACTAGTGACTGGCGTTACCTTCTAGCTAGTACACCGCCAGGGTCACCTTATCTTCATCAGAACATCTTAAAAGTGTGAATATCTTTTCTAACTTATTGACCCATGATTCAACTTCTTTGGGATCTCCTATCCTAGCAAACCTTGGGGGTCACAGCTTTAGGAACTGCTCCACCAGTCCCTGGATAAGACATTCACCATTTTCTCTTCCATTTCCAGCCATAGAAGTGTTCACAAAAGTAGAAGCCGTTTGGTGCTATGCTTGTTGCCCCATTATGCTTGCAATGGTCTCAAGAGCTTGCAGAATTCCATCTAGTTGGGGGTCCTCTTTTGACTTCCCTTTACAACTCGTCTGGCCCTAAGTCGACTTTCCTCTCGTGGCCGCCTGGCTCTAAGTATTCATGTTGCAACTACAGGAATTCTAGAAAGGCTTTTTACAACACAAAAGGGTTAGGAATCAAAATCTCCTACCGAAAACCAAGCAAATAACAATCACATGCACGGGGCTGTTTTCATAGCTAACTATCCCATATCCCAGAGCACCTTATCACTCCAGGTAATAACCTGGCTTTGATACCAAAACTGTCACAACCCCGACTCCATCCCTAGGGTCACGAGCAACAAAGGTTATTTTCGCAATGTCCCAGGCGCGTCGCTGTCCCATTTCTTTTTATCTTTTCATTAAGCACATGCAGAAGCGTACATATAACTCCTGAACAACAACAAGCAGCTAGGAAAACAACCATTTACAAACACACAATTACATTAGCTACATTTATAAACCCTTCTATTGCGAGCCGTTATATTTACAACTACCACATCTTCAAAAGGTCGAGGTAAACCTTAGCTCCTCTAGCAAGATTGCAGCTTCCAAAATTGACATAAGACTTCCACACCTACAAGACTGAAAGGATGAGGGGTGAGTTTTGGGGAAACTCGTTAAGTAAAATCCCTCATTCTCTACTAGGAGGACATCTCATCATCAAAATCTAGTAGATGCAACACTCACAATGCAATATATCAGGCATATACTGGCACTCATGTAGATTCATTTACCATCGTCTTGGCTCAACCAAGCCCTCCCGGCTCAACTGAGGCATCCAGTTTCAAGCTAGGCATCCTAGCTCAACCAGGGCATCCCGACTCAACCGAGGCATCCTGGTGCTAGCTCACCAAGGTATTTGGGCTCAACCTAAGCATCCTGGCTCAACCAGGGCATCCTAGGGCTAGCTTACCTGAGCCATCTGAGCTAAACTCAAGCATCCTGGCTCAACTAAGGCATATCGTTCAATGAACGAGGCATCATTGCCAATGCTATGTGGCAACAAGCGATTTTTTCTCTTTAAGTGCACCACAAGTGCATCACACAAGCCGATTTTTCATCTCTTATCTTAGGCAACATATGCAAGGCCCAAGGGTGTGCTCATTCAAGTGAGTGTGCCATGATCCTCAACATCATATTATAAAATGTGCCGGGAACGATTCTTGGTTCGTGGCTTAGGTCGCATGCTTAGGCCATCGCAACTTGATGTCGATTCAAAGCCGAGCGAACCTTGACCTCTTCTCGGGGCGTGAACACACTCAAACATGTAAACATGAGCAAACACACAAAAGAACATTACAACATACACACGACTTACACTAGTTGGCACACCACTAAACTCGACGATATAGGCTATCACCCTAGACAAGAGTTAGAGATTCTACTTACCTAGATGAACCTTGAACTAAAGCTCGAACTACTCAAGATGGACAGCTTGCCTTGAAGGTCAAAATAGAGAGAGAGTGAGGAGGGAGGAGGGGCGTTCTAGGAGAAGGAGGGTGGAGAAAATGGGAGCAAAGTGAGGAAAATGGGAAGTGCTCCTCCTATTTATAGCCCTTGGAGCTATCATTACCAAGCCAAGCAGTCCTCTCCCATGTTTCCAAGTGTCCTGCGTACTTTCCTTGGGTGGCAAGCCTACTTTGCCTCATGATTATACCTAGAACATGAGTTAGCCAAGCTAAAGGCCTTACTTGGCAATCTAGGCCCCTAGGTGTCATCAATGACGGCCCATTTTTCACTCTCCCATTGGTCCACCAACACCCCCGCATTCAATGGGCATTAAATGAAGCCAAATGATAATAATGTCAACTCTGGGATTCTCTAATATTCGGTCATAATGATGGCTCGTGTAGCACATTCCAATTGATCCATGTGTATGCCACTTTTCTAGAATATCCAAGATATTTTAGACTAAAATCATGGCTTTTGAAAAATCAAGGGACACCTCACCTTCTTCATGAAGGAATTCTAGAGGTTTCTTTTACTTTCATTTCCTTCTTTAAGAAGGCAAATTCCTTTCTCAAGAATGCAATCTAGAAAATTCTATCATCCAAGTTGCTTCCGAGGCCGAGGAAGATATCATTAGGTACACCTCAACATGGCATTTAAGGACTTGAGTCGAAGCTTGGGTGTGACTCATTCCTCTCAGGTGAGAAAAATAATTTTGAACAATTTCCAAATCAATGTCCTTACCTTATCTAATGGAATAAAAAAACTTATGAAATTTTAATATGCTTTAGAGAAGAATTTAAAAGACATTTTTTCATGAAGGAAGTCAAGTCAAATTTGTGCCGTGGAAAGAGTAGTAAATCATTGAACACAACCCAAATATTCATCCATCGAGCAAATTCAATAGTCAGAGAGAGAGACTCATTTTGAAATCCAACTCTTCACAAAACTCTTTAATTAATATGTTATAGATATGGATGTCATTTAAAACTGTTGTGAAGGAAGCATGTCCAAATTCGAAAGGGAATATTTTATAAGAATTTGAGAAGACAACCTGGTCACCGTTTCCACTACATGGGACAGGTTCCAGATGGTGAATGATTGAACCTTCGTCCCTACCATTTCATCTCAAAAACATATGAAATTTAAGTATGGTTTAGATCAAGATGTTTAGAACAACTTTCATAAATAAAGTTTCTTTAAATTGGCACCATAAAAATCTTTGTAAAATTGGCAAGTAGCAAAGGTCCAGAAATTTCGAAAATCCAAGGTGGCAACCTTAGTTGGGAAAAAAAGGTGTCCCACTTGGTCAAGTTGCTTTAATTGTCGGGCATCCTTATCTCCTAATTTATCAACTAGGTTCTAGATTAGCTTGGACACTTCATCTCGGCATTAAATAACTACAAGCCAAATGTATTTAATGTTCTATTATCTTATCCAAGAAGGTTTGACTTGCTTGCTCTTTCTTCCAATGGATGTGTAGTCCATTTCTTAGCCTCCAAGATCTCTAACTTAGTTTAAGGTTATAACTAGGCTAGGCTATAGGGACACATAAGCCTCTACATTCATCATCCTCATTTAATGCTTTTCACACTTATTCACACTTATTTTCTAGGAAGGTTTGACTAACCTATGGCCTATCTAGGTTGGCCTACTAGTTGGAACCAAAATAAGGGTCGAAATCAAGGATGTTATACCTATCTTCAGTTTACTCTCTCTATACTCCCCTTTATCTTATGTGCCTGCTCTTTCTTTTCCTCTGCCCCCACTACTCCTCTTTGCCCGATGTCGCTTGCGGTCATTGCTTTTTTCCTTTTTGCACGTCCCCGATGCGCGAGGATGGCTAGAGGAGGGAGAAGGTTGGCGCGGGCCGGGCCGAGGGGAGAGTGAGGCTTGGCCGGGCTACAGTGCACGAGAGAGAGTGGAAAAGAGGAGGGCTGGGTTGGGCCAAGGCCAGATTCAGCCCAACCCGCCCCCTCTCACATCTTTTTTTTTATTATGGTTTTTTTTTTTTTTACTTTGTTGTTGTTGTTTTCTTCTTTCTTCTTTTTCCTTCTTTTTTTGTTTAAAAATAGGTGTCAACAATAGCTTTTGATTTATTTTGTCATCTTCAAAACATTATAAGAGATTTCCCTAATAAACATAGGTATAAATTATAATTCAGTGGCTGCTGAATTGCTTGAAGAATGCATGCTCTAGAATCTTTTATGAGATGCATTATTATAGCTTTTCTACGACACTCACTTAATTGCTTGAGTGCCAAATCATCGAAAAATCTTTTACTTGAATGCTATCGGTGATTTATGTAGCCGGAAATCTAACGTGACATTAATTTATAATAAATTCGTTAACATGGCTCAGCGGAAAAATCCAACCAGCAACAATTATAAAGATATGATCTCATTTTGTCCTTATTGATAATAAAGAAATCAAAAAGGAAAAACCAAAATAAGAAAAAGAAAAAGAAATTTGTTGCTCACCATGTCCTATATTTCTCTCTCTTCTTCTCTAGTGGTTGAGACATACTCCTTACTATAGCTTAGCCATTCAACGTTAAGTGTAAAATTGATGAAGATAATATACATGGCAATCAAGGGTTATTTAAAAAAAAAAAAAAAAAGATTGAGCAGATTCGGTAGAGGGGTTATTTGCATTTTAAAACCTAGAACTTGACAAAAAGTTTTACAGGTGTTAAAGTGCAAAGCTTAAAATAGGGAAAAACTTTATTGAGAGAGAAAGCTATATATTGTGAAAGCTGAAGAGTGAAAGGTCAAAAAAAGACAAAAGGATCGGTAAAACAAAGAAGAAAAAAAGGGGGAGGAAGGATTAATATCATGATAAACTCAAAACTAGTATATTTGTAACAAATTTATCCAAAACTAATTTTTGGACCACTAAAACTAATTTTTAGATCACCAAAAATCCCAAATTGATATACCTTTAATAAATTTACCAAAAACTGGTATACTTGTAATAAATTTATGCTTTGTTAGTTTCCATTAAATTTTATTGTTAAATTACTAAGTTGAATGACATATGACGCTTAACTAGTGTACCAATTTGAGATTTTATTCTTTATTTATTATGGTTATATAATTTTTGTAATTTTTTATGATATTAATCTAATTTAACAAGGGTTATATTTGTCATAAATGTAGCGGTTTTGGGTTTTTAGCAATCAAATAAATTAGTTTAGAGTAAATTTGTCATAATTATACTAGTTTAGGATTTTTTAATAATAAGTCGGGGTAAATTTGTCGTAGGTTTACCGGTTTAGATTTTTTCATGGTTAACAAGTTAGTTTTAAGTAAATTTATCGCAGGTGTACCAGTATGGAGTTTCTCATGATCAAAAAATTAGTTTGTGGTAAATTTATCATAAATGTATCAATTTGAGATTTTTTAGGGTATTAAACCGAAAAATAACAGTAGTGACCAAGAAGAAATCTACGTGGAGTAAGATGCTGGTGATTTTCCAATACACCCAATGTGGCGTCGCCATCACCTTAAACTTCTTTGTCGTATGCAAGATTGCGGGGAGCACCATGGCGTTTCATGTCCTGAACCCAATAATTTATTTGTGATGTGTCTAAATCAAGCGCAACTTCTAGCGCTGCTGCGCTGCTAGACTTGTCACCATCTTAACCTTGCTAAAGTCAAATTGACTGTTTTTTCTTGTTTTTTTTTTTTGTTATATGTAAATTCAAACCTCTTCACTGCTCATCTCAAGCTTGAACCTCTACATTGCTCAAGCTTCTCCGAAGAGCATACCCTCTCAAGAATTTAGGGTTTCATTTTGAAATGAATTTTAGGAATAAAAGGGCCAAGACAAAGATTATCCATGTTGGAATTAAATTCCTTATAAAAGAGTCACTTTGCAATCGAAATTTAATGTATAAAGCCATGTGACGTTTCGTTGAAATAGACATTTGAATGAATGATTTTTCATTAATGTGTCATTCAAGTAAGCATTGAAGGAAAATTATAACATTTATGGTATCCTTATTCCCTTTAAATTGGAATGGATGTACTTTAGAATGAATAGGGTGTCATAATATTTCAACTAGTCGCATTTGCAGTGAGAAGATGGTATTTGTGTTAGCACCACCAGCAAAATGCCTTCCGTTACAAAATAAGGGCCCAAGGACAAGAATCCCAAAGGGTACCGCCCACTTTCTCTGGCTGCTAAAGAGCACGATAATATTGATTCGATTTGCCAATTGTAACAAAACAACTATCATATTTGAAATTTGAACACACTACGGATGTATCCAAAAATAGTTCTGATATCAATCCATGAGTAATATAATATGTTGAAGGAGGGGATTGGTATGATGATGAGGGAGGCTTTGTCACTACATAAGCAAGGTCTTTCTTTTCTAGAACTTGGAGAATTTATCTTTTATTAAAATTTGTCAAATAGTTTATGAATTCATTTCTTGACCCATATTTGATGGTCGAATTAGTATCTAAGTTAATTATATTTAATAAATGGATCACAAAAAAAATCTAAAATAATAAAGTCATGGATTCGATAAATCGGTTATATTCAGTAAGAATCGTCGTGAGATTGTATTATATTTATTTTCATATTAGATTAATAGAATTTAATCGATAGTATCTTATGTTGTTACTAAATTATAATTACGTACATGGCATGTTTACATCAACAAAAGTTCTTAAAACCTCCTGTATCAAAGCCACCAGCTAAGCTTATTCCTCAAAAAGTTGGCAAAACATATATCTGACAAGTCCATTATCCATCTACACATCTCGGCAATACTTACAAACTATTTTAAAACACTATGCTTTCATGGAATCAATTACACAGCATGTTAGTGCCCAAAAATGCTAATTGCAATGAGGATTCGGCTTGATGTTATTTGGCGATTAAACGAATGCAGTGGATGGGAAAAGTGAAGGGAGAAAGGCTGAGGATTGTCGCTAGAAATGCGCTGCTTATTCCTCAAAAAGTTGGCAAAACATATATCCGATAAGTCCATTATCCATCTACACATCTCGGCAATACTTACAAACTATTTTAAAATACTATGCTTTCATGGAATCAATTACCCAGCATGTTAGTGCCCAAAAATGCTAATTGCAACGAGGATTCGGCTTAATGTTATTTGGCGATTAAACGAACCGTGCAGTGGATGGGAAAAGTGAAGGGAGAGGCTGAGGATTGTCGCTAGAAATGCGCTGCTTTCGATGCAAGGGGAAGGAGAGGAGAGGGGTACATGATAATCTGGCCACCCATCAATCATGAAAAGACACATTGACGGTGTGAAGTGGGCGGGGGCTTTTCGCTTTTTGAATTGATAAGACTGCATGCATTCATTGCCAGCGCACAAAGACGTTAAATTTTGTTGGGTTGCGATTGATTGTTTTTGTTTTGGTGCGATGAATGATAAAGAGGAGTACTTCCGTGTCGTGGTATGCCGACATAAAGTTTCGCTGGTGAAATCAAACTCGGGTTGGAAAAAGAAAAAATCAAACTATTTAGACTGAAAATACATTAATGTTCACAAAAGTGTTATATGCGTAATTAGAACATAACTAATTCTAAGTTTTTGAAATTTCACTATAAAAAATTACTTTCATCTAATTCAAAACAAACATGCCGTGAAAGACCATCATTATCTTTTGTTCTTGGAAAATCGCAAGATGTATCTTTTGAGAGGAGGGGAGTGAAGAAGGATTTTTTCTTTTTTTTTAGGTGTTATGGCAATTGAAAAGGAAAGGAATTACAACTTCGATTGTGAGCAACCAGACTCAACCAAAGCCACAAAGCCAAATGAATTTTTGGTGTGGGTCAGGTGAGGGTGTATAATTATAGGACTCGACCCAAATTAACTAGGATCAATTACGTATTTTTTTGCCGATAGGCGAGTCTAAACAATAATTTTTGTCAGATGCAATGTCCTAGGTGGATTCAATTATTGATCACCTCAAATCGTAAAAGGCGATGGCATGTTTTTGATGGCTCGTACAGAAGGGGTTGGGTGTAATGATATGTAAGTATTGAAATTTTTTTTAAATGATTGAGATGTAAGCGAGCCAAATGCATCTCAATCCTTCAAGTCCATAGCGAGAACGGCGAGGTCAATGAGCTTAAATGCACCGAATTCAATTACACGCCCCAAAACACCAAACCATGGGAGGAGTCTTGCGGGACCCACCCTATGTCTCTGTTCCGTCGAGAGGAAGCTGACAGTTGTGCAGCTTTTAATCCGCATGTTATCATCCACACTCCGAGGCGCACAAAAAAAAAAAAATTGAATATGTACATAGAAAAACACTATACGAACAGGCATCAATACTGTAATATAATATAAAAACATTCTCCTTACATGCCTATAATACCGCTCATCAGAGCATTTTTGGTGATTTGAGAAAACCTTATTGATAAGGGAAGTAGTTAACCCATAGAAAAAGATGAAAACTAAGAAAATTAGTTACTGTTGCACAACAAATAAATCGATTTGAGTTCCTAATGGTAAATTTCTTTAACAAGCAATTACGACAACAATATATATGAGTGTATAGACAGCAATTCCAACATGCCATTCTTATCCGCGTGAGAGGTTGCTATGTGTACTTAACTATGTTTTTTTGGTCGGTAGATATTTGTTTACTTGACAATCGCATGCGCATAACCATAACATTCTAATTCATGGATCCCCAATGGACAAGCACACTGCCTACTTCACTCCCCTCTGCGTCTCTTTCTCTCTCACTTTGACAGGCGTCGAGTCCGGCATTCTAGTGACCCAGTCTAGAGTTCCCGCGAGGATGGCATTGCTCCCAGCTCTCATGACGGAGATCGTGATCCCAGTCTGTGTCGTCATCGGGATCGCGTTCTCCCTGGTGCAGTGGCGCCACGGGTTGCACGATAGTGACAACCGCATCAACGAAGAGCGCAATAGCGACAACCGCATCGACGAACAGCAAAGCTTAACCGCCACCAAGCAGGGATCTGAGGCCCAGTATGCTCTGTCAAAGAAGGGCGTCTCCGAAGGTGACTTTATACAGATCCTATAGCTTCACAACTTGTCTGCTTCACGGAACTTTTCCTTTTTGCTGCACTCGGGATTGAATGGTCGCGTTTTCCAATAAAGCTCGTAAGCTTTTAGCTCATTTTCTGGGTTGCGAGTCTTTCGTTTTCTGGGTTGCGAGTCTTTCTTTTTTGGGCCATAGAGAGGTTGGAGTTCGAACCCCTCCTTTCTCTGTCTCATTGACACTGTTCATTAATAGATTTGACGGGTCAATCTCGCATCTGCCCGAGCAACGGCAACAAATTCAAGTCTTGTATGCTGATGATACTCACCGAAATCATGAGCTGCCGCTGCTTGTGGTGCGAGTCATTTTTAGGGTTTGTTGCAGCTGCTAGAGCTTCGAGTGACGTATCTGAGCACAGGAGTATAATATTTACTCATGCAGATCTTTTCTCAGGAAGATGGTTGGAATGATGGGTCGTGTTAACTAGTTTACCTCGCCCTTTTGGCTTTCGCCATTCGTTGGAGCAATTATTTTCGTCTTATGTGCATAAAGTTCGCGCTTTGTTTGGATTAAGTATATGCACGTGTTGTTCTTGTGAATGTCTCGCCTCTTTAGAGTAAGTACTAAGTATGATAAAATTTCTATATGTCTATTTTTCTCGTTTCTCTCGTTCTCTTTGAACAAGGGGTTTGGAAAAAGTTTGTTAATACAATTTAATTTTTCTATTTCTGGAACAGATTTATATTCCATAAATAAATTTAAAGAAAAAATCAGAAATTTAAATTTTTAATTTCTTAATTTTTAAAATTCTGAACAGAAATCAAATTCTGTTTCAAAAATTTTATCATGCGCACCCTTCGCCAACTTAGTTGCAGGCTCTCATAAGACTGGATGGCACTTTATTTTATGGCATGACATAACAAGAATGTCTATGACATAGCTGTTTCAAAAGTATATTTGATTAACGTCTAAGGATAACCAACGAATAATCACATGTTGAATGATCAATTGATTTATTAGCTCAAGAACTGATTTAAATAAGTCAAACTCAGTGCCACGTTAGGTGTATGTATCTCTGCAGACAATTAATATTTGATGAGAGGTGAAGGTTGTGCTCGTGTCGTTGAAAAGAATTTCTATGGAAATTTTTTTATAAAATTTCTGATATTTAGGACGTTCAAAATGATAAGTCAATTGAAAATCATTTTCGGTTAAAGAAAACACTTGCACCAAAAATCGAGAAAAATATCTCTCCTTCCTACTAAGAGGAAAATGTTTTCATTAACCAAGTTCCGTGTTATTTTATATAACGAGACATCAAAGAACTTCAACTAAGATCTCTTCCTCATTGGCTTCCACAATTCGTTTTCTCTATTCTTATTGATAATTCGAAAGTCATGCCGTCATTTGTTATATAATAATACTTTTAATCTATGATTTATGTCAAGTCACCGAGGTTTGAGTACTTGGCTCCCATGTGCCAGCAATCGGCACCTGGGCTTGAGTCCAATGAGGTTAGGTCTAGGTCCCTAATGCTTGTGCTCGGTTTTATAGTGGCTAAGCTCAAGAATCCTGTGCTCCTGCGATTGAACCTCGGTGGTCAACCCCAAGTCCCTCTAGGCCAAGGCCTAGGCCCCAACGCCCGAGCTGGGGTCCTTCAACTAGAGTCCAGTTTACCGACAGTGGGGCTCGAGGATGAGCTTAAGACCCTAGCATCCGTGCTTGGGTCTTTGCCAATCGTGCCAAAATCCCCAGGAGTTCGACTGCTGAGCCCTAGTCGCCCATGGCTGGGTCGGGGACCCTAGGGCTTGAGCCCAAGTACCTAGAGGCTAGGTTCACGGCCTAAGCACCCGAGGTCGGGTTTTATAAGAGAAAAAGATTAATTATTACAATTTATAAAAGTATTGAAGTTTGAAAATTTAATTCGGTTAACTAAAAATTTGATGATAAAGCATATCTAGCCCTTAGATCGTCCAACTAGTGCATCTTTTTTCAGAAAAATAAAACTAAGTTTCCCTTTCTAAACGACAGAGAATAATTTTCAGTTCACTTTAAAATATTTCCATTTTCCAGAAAAATCATTTCTTGGAGAACATTTTCTTCAAATGTAAAATTTTCTGTAAAAGACAAACGGAGCTTAAGTTTTTTTTTTTTTTTAATTTGTTATAGGAAGCTGGGTGTATGCAACTGATGACACACGTCAAGTTAATTAAAATTAGGATATTAATTTTTTTTTTTTAAGTAATTGGCTTTGGTAGAAGCATATTGGTTAAGGCCTGCATGTTTGAATTTGTTTCTGTTAAAGGAACAAAAATTTCTATTTTTGTTTGAACAAAAAGCAAAACAAACGCGTTTGTGTGCGTTTTGTTCCTTTTGTTCTTTTGTTCAGGAACAGCAAAAGAAAAAACAGAAACACAAAAACTTGTTTTCTTGTTTTGAAACACAAATCGAAACACTTTGTTTTTTTTTTTTCTTTTTTTTTTTTTTTTTGTTCTTCTTTCTTTTGGCCGGTCGCCGGCCTCAGCCATGGCCGGCGACCGGCCGACGAGGGCCGGCGGCCTCGCCCAGCCACGGCGAGGCTCGCCGGCCCCCGGCGAGGCCGACGCTCGCCGTCCCCGGCGAGGCCGAGGCTCGCCGTAGCTGGGCGAGGGTCGGCCTCGCCATGGCTGGGCGAGCTCGAGCTCGCCCAGATCCGGCGAGGCCGACCTCGCCCAGCGGCCGGCGAGCCTCGGCCTCGCCGAGCCACCGCCAGGCGACGCCGACCTGGCGGTGGCTCGGCGAGGCCGAGGCTCGCCGGCCGCTGGGCGAGGTCGGCCTCGCCGGATCTGGGCGAGCTCGAGCTCGCCCAGCCATGGCGAGGCCGACCTCGCGCCGGCCTGGGCGAGCTCGATCTCGCCCAGATCCGGCGAGGCCGAGCTCGCCCAGCGGCCGGCGAGCCTCGGCCTCGCCTGGCGGTGGCCCGGCGAGGCCGCGCCTCGCCCGCCGCTGGGCGAGCTCGGCCTCGCCGGATCAAGGCGAGGCCGACCTCGCGCCGGCCTGGGCGAGCTCGATCTCGCCCAGATCCGGCCTCGAGCTCGCCCAGGCCGGCGAGGCCGAGCTCGCCCAGCGGCCGGCGAGCCTCGGCCTCGCCTGGCGGTGGCCCGGCGAGGCCGCGCCTCGCCCGCCGCTGGGCGAGCTCGGCCCTCGCCGGCCGGTCGCCGGCCAAGGCCTGGCCGGCGACCGGCCAAAAGAAGAAAAAAAAAATGAAAAAGAAAAAAAAAAAAAAAAAAAAAAAAAAAAAAAAAAAAAAAAAAAAAAGAAATAAAAAAAATTATCCAAATTTACCAAACATGTTTCGTTTATTTTTTATTTTATTAGAAAAGTTCTACCAAACGCGTATTTTGTTGAAAATTGTTTAACAGAAATATTTTTCATTTGCATTCCTTAACGATTTTTAAATAAACACAAACAAACGCGCCCTTATATTAGAAAGGTGAATTGCAAAGGATGTACATCCTTCAATTCTGAAGTAATTCTTTATTTGGTCAGTGAATGTGTTTCGAGGGTTTTATCATCAGATGTTGTGATTTGACACTGAACATTTCTCATTTTTGTGAGATTGTCATCCTTGATTTGTCATACTAATAACAAAACACTAACTCTATAAGGTTAGTTAAGAATATATGGGTAATACACTTTATATTTCTCTAAGGTTCTCTTTTGTGTTACGTTCTTCCTTCTCCTAACTAAAGTCCTTATATGTGACAATGTTTAATACCTATTTCTTATCATTTTGATTTGAATAATCTTTCAAACTAGAGCGTTATCTGTTCTAATGTGAGATTAATATTTTTATTTCTTTTATTTCTTTCTTCTTTTGTGATGCTTTAATTTAAAGTAATGTTTAGAAGTTTTTACAATAATATATGGGTCTGGATGTACTGAATATTCAGTTCTTTTTATTTCATTAATTATTTGCAGAACTGGGTTCTTTCTTTCTTTCATTGCTTTTCCCATCCTGTCCTAACTCATTATGTTGTCGTCACTCTTCCGCCGGCTGGATTTAACACTTACACTGTCCGCCTTGCCAAATGTGAATCGTAGCATAAGCCATATCATCTTTGAGTTACTCTTTTGGAGGCGCTGTAGGTTAGGCTTTCTTATTTCTTGGAACTAGGTTCAGCAAAAATAGGCAACGGAATAAAGTGACTGGATTTAACTGAGTTATACCTTATTTCGTCACACATAACTTAGGATGTCAAGAATCAGATTTGTTGCTTTATTTGCTTGATAGAGAGGGCTCAATTATCGTTTGTGGTGGTAACAGGTGTGGAGTCTTTTCTGTTCACGGAGTACCAGTATGTTGGAGTTTTCGTGGTTGCTTTTGCGATTCTAATCTTCCTCTTCCTTGGCTCTGTTGAGAGCTTCAGCACCCTAAACCGGCCTTGCACATTTGATCCTCCAAACACGTGCAAGCCTGCACTTGCCACTGCCTTTTTCAGTACTGTTTCATTCCTACTTGGTGCTCTCACATCAGTCCTCTCTGGTTTCCTTTGCACGAGAATTGCTATATATGCTAGCGCAAGGACTGACTTAGAAGCGGAGAAATTCGTTGGAAGAACTTTCATTGCTGCTTTCAGGTCTGGTGCATTGATGGGATTTCTTCTTGCTGCTATGGGTCTTCTCATGCTCTATCTTGCAATCAATCTGTTCAAGTTGTACTACAGCAATGACTGGGAAGGTCTTTTTGAGGCTATTACCGGTTATGGTCTTGGTGGATCTTCCATGACTCTCTTTGGAAGAGTCGGTGGCGGAATTTATGCCAAGGCTGCTGATGTTGGTAAGGCGGTGGTTGAAAAGATTGAAAATGAGCCTCCACAAGATTTTCGAAACCCAGCTGTATGTACTCTCTTACTGTATCTCTATGTCCTAGGTATATCATTCACTTTGAGTTTTAAAGGGGGTTGATCTTAATCATTCAGGTGATTCCTAATAATGTTGGTGGTGTTGTTGGGGATATCGCTGGTATGGGGACTGATCTTTTTGGCTCTTATGCCGAATCATCCTGCGCTGCCCTTGTTGTTGCTTCCATCTCTTCTTTTGGAATTTTTCACGATTTCACTGCTATGTGTTATCCCCTGCTTATCAACTCTATGGGTATCCTTGTTTGCCTGATCACAACTCTCTTTACGGCCGACTTCTTTAGAATAAAAAGGGTGGAGGACATCGAGCCTGCATTGAAGAAGCAACTTCTTATTTCCACAATTCTGATGACTGTCGGAATTGCTATTGTTAGCTGGATTGCTCTGCCCTCATCATTTGCAATTTACAATTTTGGGTCACAGAAAGTTGTGAAGAACTGGTAAACTCTTTGATGATGTTTATCTCTTTCTGATCCTAAATGCTGCTTTCTTCTAATATTGTTCACGTGACTTGCTTTAAATATAGGTGGACTTTTACAGGATTGGATCAATAAGTTGAGCGTATAGTCACTAATAATGGATATGATCTTGCAGGCAGTTGTTCTTTTCTGTTGGTGTCGGTCTTTGGGCTAGGCAAATTAGTTGGTTTGTCCTTGAATATTACACCAACAATCTATACTGGTATTGAAATTTTCAAAGTAAATGAATGATACGAATCATAATGACTGTTGATGGTCTTGTGCTGATTACGTAACGATCCCTTTCTCTGAAGCCTTGTCCAAGATGGTGATAGATCGTTGGGCCTAGCCGCTGTCATTATCCCAATTTTTGCAATTGCCATTAGCATTTTCTTCAGTTTCAGTTTTGCTGCTACGTATGGAATTGCTGTGGCTGCCATTGGGATGCTAAGTACCATTGCCACTGGATTGGCCATAGATGCTTACGGTCCCATCAGCCACAATGCAAGAGGTATTGCTAAAACGGCTGGCATGAGTGACGAAGATCATGAGAAAATTAATGCCCTCGACGCTGCTGGCAATGCTACTGCTGCCATTGGAAAGGTATGTGCAATCCTTTCATATGAATACAATATCGGACATTGTCCTGTTGTCCTTTTAGTAACTTATCTTGATATTATTTGTGGTACGGCAGAGGAAGGGGTGTCTGCCTATAGGATCTTTTCATGAAATTACGTTCATGTAATCCAGAATCTATGCACATTGTCCAATTTTCTTTTTCACCATAAATGACTAAATACTACGTTAGTTATGCAAGCCTTTTTGGATTCTGGCTGGTGTGGCATGATGTTTGGCCAAAATAACCTTTCTTTCCTTGAGTGCTGCCTTTCATCTGGCATTCTCAATATTAGCCCTATTGTCCAATTCTGCTTTCCTGTTGTTTAAATCTAATATTAGATGGACCTTTTTTTTACTTCTGTTTCTTATCTGGTACGAAGGGATTCGCCATTGGATCAGCTGCCCTGGTGTCTCTCGCTCTGTTTGGTGCATTTGTGAGTCGTGCAGCAATTTCTCCTGTTGATGTCCTGACACCGAATTTCGCCATTGGTTTGATCATGGGAGCCGTTCTTCCTTACGGGATCTATGCGATGACCATGAAAATTGTGGGAAGTGCAGGATTGAAGATGGCTGAGCAGGTCTTGCAGCAGGACATGTCAAAACTCCAGATGGGTTGGGAGGAACCTGACTATGCTAAATGCATCAGAATTTTAACTGATGCAGCTATCAGGGGGGTGATTCCACTTGGTTCCCTTGTCATGCTTATACCACTTATCGTTGGGACCTTCTTCGGTGTGGAGACGTTGTCTGGTGTTTTGGCTGGCTCACTCGTCTCTGCTGTTTGGGTAAATCTTTACCAAAGTAACCAATGTCAATCTATTTTGGTTGGTTTACATTGCTGGATGTATATCTCTATGATAGAATGCTTGCGAGACAGGGTTAAGAAACTGTAGTTTCTGCATTGTTGAACAAAATCTGTGTAGGTTGGTGAACGCTGATTAATGCTCTTATCATCATATCCATGACAATTGTTGAGGCTTTACATCGGCTTTCTCATTTGATTGTGTGGTAACTCTCCTGATGAATATTATTCGTTGGGCTTGGTTTTGAACAGATTGCGACTTTGGCATCCTCCACTGGTGGAGTATGGGACAAAGCGAAAAAGTGCATTAGGGTATGCAGCTGCTCCAACTGATCGAAAGTTTGCTTTTTCCGATATAGTCAGTCTGTTGGGGTTCAATGACCCGCTAAGAAAAGTTGTGCGATTTAAACAGATCCTTTTCCCTAAATATCTTGAATTTGCTTTCAGGCTGGTGCTTTGGAGCATGTGAGGACCCTTCCTCCTGGCTCGAGGCTTCGCAAATATGTTGATTCGGAAGATGGAATTGGCAATTTTCAGGACACTTCAAGTTCAGGCCCACCACTCAACATTCTCATCCAGCTAATGGCAGTCGAGTCGCTCGTGTTCGCTCCCTTCTTTGCTACTTACGGCGGTCTACTCTTCAAGATTTTCTAAGGGAGAAACGGACGACTTCCCTTTTGTAGCAGCAGCATTGTCTTTGTTAAATTATGTCTCTAGTTCAAGCATGTTAAACCAACTTGATCCGAATTAAATTACTCAGTGTGCGAAAGTTGAAAAACGAATAATGCAGATATTGTTACTGTATTTGATCAGCCGAGTTTGAAAAGTCCAACTTGGAATTTTTGCATGCACACGGCAATTTCCTTGGCGAAGAGAGGAAATAAATAAATAAAATGGAAAAAGAAAAATAAGAAAATCAAATTCTAGTGGAAGTCGGCAGAAGTGAAGACCAAAGTCCATATATATGTTCTTGAACTTGGCCGTCACTAGAATGAAGCAAGTGAAAGCAAGTGAAGCACCCCTTTAACGTGAGTGCTCAGAAGGGGTGAGCGTTGATGATGCGCATGGATACTAGGTTTTCTACAGGGGTGTTAAAAATCAAATCGAAAACAGAATCAAAATCAAAACTGAAGCAAAAATTCGTCCATTTTGGGCTCGATTCAATTTCGGTTCGGATACTTAGTAAATGAATTTTGTTAGTTTGATAATTCGGTTCGAATTCGCTCATCTTTTTTTTTCACTATTCGCTAATTGACTAATGCTCTCCTCTGACTTATTTTTTCTCTCCGTTTCTCTTTTCTGCTACATTATCTCTCTTCCCTTTATCTTCGCACACTCACTGCCCTGCTCTCCTCACTTTCTCTCTCTTTCCCTCTCCAGCTTTATTCTCTCTCTCACTGCATAAGTAACAAGACACAGAGAAATTGAGTAGTCCTGGACCATCAAGTCAGCATGATCTCCAGCCATTCATGAAGCGCCACGTGGAGGCATGGGTCCGCTGGTCATGTTCTGCACAAAAGTAGGCTTCCTCCCTCTCTCCTCTCTCCCTAGCCTTCTTCCCTCTCTCTCCTAGCCTGCACCCTACCCCTACCTCCTCTCTCTCTCTCTCTCCTATGTAATGCATTAACCTGAAAAACAAACCCTTCCCCTTTTCTTTGTGTGGAAGATTGGAAATGGACTATCAGTGTCTCTTTGGCATGATCACTGGCTTTCTTGTGGCCCACTTGATGCCTTTATCCCTTGCTCATTTCGTGAAGGCTTGTGTCTTCCTGACAATGCTGTTGTTGCGGATCTGTTTACCTCTATGGGTTGTTTATTTAAATCCTTTTTGGAAAGATGGGGGATTTCTCTTCCGGTCCTCTCTTTGGCTCATGACAGGGTTTACTCAAAAAGTGCGGTGGACGCTTCGGATCATTTTCTATAACTTCAGCATGGAATTCCATTAGAGTCAAGAAGGATCGTGTTGATTGGGCGTCTTTTGTTTGGGACAATGCCGTAGCCCCGCGGTTCGATTTAATTTATGGCTTATAACCAAAAATCGCCTGTCGACCCAGATGCTGCTTCTTTCTCATGGTAGGATCGACTATAATGTTTGTGCCTTCTGCAATGATGTTCCAGGTTCTATCGAACATTTATTCTTCGGGTGTCGCACCTCGGCTTCTCTGGCCTACTTTTGGGCCGCCGGGTGTAACCTCCCATGGCGGAATAGATGTTGGAAAGATATCCTCGTTGTGCCTTAAAGTTCTTATCTCGGTAAGGACTTCTTCCATTGCATTGCGCGGTTCTCGTTTGGAGCTATGTGTCACCTTATTTGGAAAAAGAGGAATGCGATTATATTTCAGGGTGAATCCTTAGTGGTCTCGGCTCTAAAAAACCACCTTATTAAGGTTGTGAGGGATAAAGCTATAACATTCAAAGATGTTCCTCCTACCCCGAGGAATAAGAGGCTTCAGCGTGGTTGGGGGTTCGACCCTGCGGTGTTCTCTCGGCTGACTAGTGCTCCTTAGTTGCTGCTTTGCACGAGTTGCTCCTGTCTTTCTTGGCTCTCCATTCTTAGCCGCTTCCTTAGGGGGCTGAGGGTTGGTGAGCCTTGTTGTTATCTCTTTCCCGCTTGTTTGTTTTGTTGCTATGCCCTTGTGGCTTCCTTGTTTTCCTTTGTGGCCTCTTACTTTGGCTCCCCTACACTTTCTCTCCTTTTGAGGAATGAGTGTAGGTTTTTGGTGCCGATCTTTTGTATATTGCCTTAACTTTATTTATATATTTATTACCTTTACCAAAAAAAAAAAAAAAAAAAAAACCCTTCCCCTTTTCTCCAGATAACTCAAACGACTTCTTTCTCCTTGAGGAAGCTTTCAAATTTTAATCCCAAATTCTCTCTCTCCACGCTCGTTGCTGCTTCGGCCAAGCAACCGTTCCCAACTGACATGCAAGCCATCTCTATCGTGTACATATGCAAGGGAACGTTCTAGAGGCCATCGCCAAACACCTTGCAAGTCACCCTCGCTGGAGCACCCAGGAACAAAGTTGACAGCCACAGCGTCAATATCATGGTGGCGCTCTACGAGAGCAGATTGGTCACCAACATCGCCAAGGGCAAGAACAAGGGTTGAGTATTGTGCAATGACTTGTCATCCGGAGGCTCGAGAAGCTCTGTGCCATCAAGGACATGTCGGCCAAGAAGACGGTCTCGAGGACCATGAGCTTCCCGTTGTGGGAGGGCTTTAACAGCAGCAAGTGCAGCATGGCTGTCTTTGTGTAGAATAGTGGTCATCAGATTTTTGGGTCGCATAACTTTTTGTTGCTGCACGATGTATGAGAGAGAGAGAGAGAGAGAGAGAGAGAGAGAGAGAGAGAGAGAGAGAGAGAGAGAGAGAGAGAGAGAGAGAGTGGATCAATCATTCGTTTCTCATTCATCTAGTTCTTTAAATGTGTTTTACGGACTCTCCGACTGGCCATGATTCTGACCATTATGTAAAGTATATGTTTCTGGTTTTTCTAGCGCAATCTCTTTAATCCCCCCTATGTCCGTAGTTTCTTCATCAACCTTTCTCTTTTCCTTCTCTTTGCTTTTCCCTTTTCTAGCAGCTAGGACAGATGATAGCAAAATTAAGATCTAGGGATGTTCTAGCAAAGTTGTTTGGGGCAATTAGACGGCTAGCAAGAATTCATTGTCAATCCCTGACAATTTCGCGCGTCCAAGGTCTCGCAGCATGCAGAAAAGACCTAAAATTTGTATCCCTTCAAGAGGAGTATATAGGTATGATATATAAAATTATATCTAACGATAATATTGAACCATGAATGTTTAACAAGTTAATGTTATTAAAAAAATGCTATTATATTTAACATATTACAAAATAACAAATTTACTTTGTCGGAGACAACGGGGGAACAATTGCTTGATGAATGTTGGAGCAGCAACGTGCATGGAGAGAGAAGCGAGTAAGTGCCAGAGCAGGGGCGGCTTTAATGTGCTTCATTGCCGACACGGGGAACTGTCCCTTGACGAGTAGGGGTGAGCATCAGTCAAGGGTCAATCCTGGACTAACCTTGGACTGGTCCAAGCTTATTGGTGTTGGTTCGATTCCTAAGAGGACTGGATTGGTCCTTGGTCTTGGGATCTCTAGATCAACATTGTGTGGGGTGGTCTTCGTGTTAAGAGTTTAGGGTCGTTCTAACTCGAATCAACCCTAACTAGATATATTATATATCTACTATGTTATATATATATATTTTTTTATATAGAGAAAATCCTAAGTGAAATGGGGTCAACAACATTAAATGGCTCCTTAGTGAGGAGTTCAAGTAGTTTTACATTATTCTTTAATAGCTTAGACTTTTATTGTTTTTTGCGGTATCAATAGCCATAATTTACAAAGAAGGAAAATATCTCTGTGAGGAGTCCTCATGGTGTCCAAAACGGCGTAAACAGCTCATCACAGTATCATCGTCTAGTACTCATTTTCTTCTGCCATTTTTCTCCTCTTAAACTTCAATGTACCAAAATTGAAAGAAACAATTTCCCTACCCTTGTTCATCACTCGACACTCACCTTACTCGCTTTTGGTTGCTCGCACTGCTATCTGCTTTCCCCACTCGTCTCTTTTTCGCTAACCTCACTTGTCGCCGAGCCTATTAGGTTGGTTTGGTCTTGGTCGCCTTTCAGGGAGTACAAAAAATGAAACAAAAAAATTATTGGCTGGAACCATACCAAACCTATTAGATCAGTCCAATCCTTGATCCCAAACTCAATAGGGTCAGTGCTTGATTCCAAAAATTGAGGGCCAATATTGTGTGGGTTGGTACTAAAGTTGGTGGGTGGATTAGCCCAACTTGAACCATGGTCACCCCTATTGACGAGGGTTGGAGTAGCAACGAGTGCGAAGAGAGCAGCAAGCGAGCACCGAAGCAGGGTTTGCCTTAATGTGCTTTGTTGACGATGGCAGGGTCGGTCGTCCTTGCTGACCTACGCCAAGACCTACTCAAGGTTGGTGTGAAGGGTGTTGGCATTGGCCTCATTGGACTAGGCAAGGTCCCTCCAAATCTAGTTCTCCATGCATGGTGACTTCACTTGCTCCTCTAGTGCCCAGCTTCTCAATCTTTTGGATCTCCTCCTCCTGGCTAGAGTAGCAACAAGAGCGCAGAGAGAGAAGCGAGCAAGGGGCGACCGTCATGTGCTTCGTCAGAGATGGTGGGGGAATGGTCGCTTGACAAATGTTGGAGCAACAACGAGCATAGAGAGAGAGAATTTGGGAATCAAAATTTGAAAGCTTCCTCGAGGAGAAAGAAGTCATTTGAGTGGGAAAGGATTTGCTTCTCTTTCCTTCTTAGGTTAATGGATTGGAAAGGAAAGAGAGGAGGCAGGGGTAGGGTGTAGGCTAGGAGAGATAAGGAAGAAGGCTAGGGAGAGGAGAGAGAGGGAGGAAGCCTACTTTTGTTCAGAACATGACTAGTGGACCCATAGCTCCACATGGCATTTCATGAATGGCCAGAGATCACACCTGACTTGGCAGGCTGGAACTACCCAATATTTTCTCACACAACACAAATTTCATCTCCAAAAAGTGACAACACATAAATTGTGACATCATGAATTTTCAATTATGTTTTTAATTAAATAAATTGGATCTTTCATTGACGCGCCTATAGTGTTATTCTCATAGTTGATCACTCTTGGGATAACTAAACAATCTGAGGAAGTCATTAAAGGATTTTTAACTCAATAAACTTGAGAATTCGGCCAGGAATCAACTACTCAACTTTGCTCATCTGCGAGAGGTCATTACGGTATAGTTAAAAATCGATTAGAGATCATAGATAGGTCGGTTTGATAAAGATGTGTGACTAAACGTGGATGATTCCACTAAATTACAATATTCTCATCGATCGACGCTAGACTGATTTTTTTGTCGTTTTGGTACCCTTTGTTCGTATTTGAAACCTCGAGATTTTCACGACCACCAAGAATCGCCAATGTGTCGAAGAGGTTCATTATGGCTCGAAAGAAAATCGACCATGGGTCATTTGCACTAAAAATTTCTGAAAGCTACCAAGTAGCTTTAGTCACGCTAAAATTGCTCCAAATTGAAATTAACCGCAAAATTGAATCTAATTTCAGAAATTGAAAGTTCTGTCATGTCACAAGTCATTTTAGGAACGTCGACTCAGCCTCTGAAGATTTTTCTCCAAATCGAGATTTTTGACAAAAAGTTGACATAGAGTCGTTTTCGATCGGAAAATTCAGAGGACCATTTTTTATCATGAAATTGGGATGCAAGTGGGTTATATTGGCAAGTAAAAATACCAATTCGATCGAGGACTTGATGGTTGAATTTTTAGAGGCTGAATTGAGTGAATTCAAGGAGGAATTGAATCCAATTTGGGAGGAAATTTCTTCAAATTCGTAGTCCCCCCTTGGACGCCACTTTTGGACCATATCCCAAGCTTCCTAAGCAAGCTAACGTCTGGAAAATGTGCTGAGGAAGCCAGCTAGGTGGTGGGACCAAGCCATGGGAGACAAGAGGATAGAGAGGAGACCAAGGTGGCCCCCTCCAAAGCCAACTAGTCCCCCTCCTCCTTCTCTAGCCATCGACCCCTCCCCCTCCTTTCTCACTTGTTGTTTTTGGAGCTAAGCAAAACCAGAGAAACCGTAGTTCAGCTCTCTCCTCTGTCGAGCAGCATTGCCAAGCCGCCTAAAGCCACCACGTCGCTATTGCTGCCACCGCGAACTCCGCCCGCGAGTTGTGCATCCTTGGCCATCGTCCGCCCTTGCTCTCGCGTCCAGCCCGTCCCTAAGGCCAGTCCAGTCACCGTCGCGTCGCATGAGTTGCCATAAGCCGCCATCCGACCGCCGCTCGCCCTTGCCAAGCCATCCACCTCTTCCTTGGTCGATTCCAGCCCAAGTCAAGCCCAGAGCAGCCTCTTCGGCCCTCTGTCCAGAACCGAAACCTAGCAAAGGTTTTTGGGCTTCAAGGCCTATTTCCAAGCCTTTCCTGACCCCGCTTGGTGTCCCCACTTTGTAGTTTGTGGACGGTCTCTGAATCCCCATCAAAGTGAGCCCATTGGACCATTAATCAAGTGAGTTTACTCACTAATCCCTGCTTAGGAAGTTAATTATGCTTAAAAGTTGGTTAGTTTATGTTAAGTATGGTTTATGTGGATAGTTAGAATAGATTAGCAATTTAATCATTCGATAATACACGTTAGGTGGCTAAAGTAGTGTAATTAACAAGTAGACAAATCATAGTATTTATCTAACGAGTCTCGAAATTTTTCCCAGCCTGTTTCGGTATTTAATTAGGCTTTTCTAGCTTAAGTGTGCATTATTAGTATTTATTAATTATTTTATGTAATTATTCAATTAATTATTATTTTCTGAAAATTAGACCGGGATAACCGGTGATCAGAATTTCATGCTGATTGCAATAGTGTAGTTAGATTATTTAATTGAGTGCTAATTTGTGTTGATTGAGTGTGATTTGTGATTTTAGGGATTTATCCCAAAAATTTATTAATTTATACTAGGCGTCGGTTTACAGTACCAAAAATGTGTTTTTGGATTGTTGGAATTAGTGGGATTTTCAAAAGGGAAAATATTGTATTTTGGTTAAAGCTGACCGTGTACCCACGCATGATTATTTTATGATAAAAATGGTGAAATTCTCAGTTGGTGAGAACATTGTACTATATCGGCTAGAGGGCTTTGATATGTCAGCTTAGCACAAGCAGTACACTTTATCAGCTTAGACTGAGTATCGGGGGTATACTATATCAACCTACGGGTTGGATATGTTAGCTTAGTGCGAGCAGTATACCGGTATACTATATCAGCCTGAGGACCTCAATATATCAGCTTAACGCGAGCAGTATACTTTATCAGCTTAGTGTACGCTATATTAATTATTAACTTAGTGCGAGCTACTGTTCATCGTCTCCCTCACGCTCGCCGGCTCTGTTTTTGCCTTCCACCCGCAGCCAAGAAGCCCGCCGGACGCCCCACCTCCGCCGCACCTCCGAAGGCCGCAACTGCGCAGTCTCTCGCTCGCCATCACCGAGCACCACCGACGCTGCTCCTGCTCCGTTCCGGCGAGATTTCCTCCGATCGGCGTCGGCGCGTGGGTGGTCGGTCGACGGTGGCTTCTTCCCGTGCCGTCGGCTAGCTGCCTCCGGGGTGATTTCTCCTTGCCTGTACGGTGGTCGGTGAGAGAGAGAGAGAGAACTCGTCGGAGGTCTCGGCGGCTCGCTGCTTTCCCGCAATAGGCACTGTTCCTGCGGAATCTGCTGCTGCTGATTCCAGTCGATCTGGCCGGCGGTTCGACCCGAATCTTGGTGGCAAGAGGCGCCCGGACGCTCTTCAAACCCCCCGCTAAGCTCTCCACGGTACGTCGCCTATAATGTGAGGCCGATGGGTTAGGGTTAGCGTTTTCTCCGCATCTTGCTGCTGCGATGGATGAGTCTACGCGGTTCCGGTTAAATGAGAAGGGGTTGAGCTCCCAAGCACCCTCTTCTCCTAGAAATGATCGACCCTCTTTGGATGGTCCTTCGTTGGTTGCGGATAAGCGGAATGCTCGCCGCTTCTCGCTGGTTTCGCGATTCGCGCATCTTGTTCTGTAGTGCGCAGAGGTCGACCAGATAATAGGGGGCGATCCAAGTCCATTCGATCTCGTTCAAGGGGTGGATCGAAGAAGCCTACTCCTCGCACATGGGCATCGGTTGCTAGTGTAGCCAGCAAGGGATATAGTCTAGGTTATATGCTGGACTACTCCCCTCCTCAGATCGTGAACAACAGACCAGTCATACAAATGGATGAAACCGACATTCAAGCGGCGGATCCGAAGTTATATGATTGTCTTGTTGGCTATTTCATTGGTAAAAAACTGCCGTTTAAGCTTGTGGAAGAGTCCCTCAAGAGAGCTTGGGGATTGGTTTTGACCGAAGTTCGTCGAATGGAAGAGGATTGTTCCTCCTTCGTTTTTCGACAAAGAATTCGGGGAGGAAACTACTAGAGGGCGGCCCTATAACCCTGGCGAGAATTCCTTTTATTTTACAGCAGTGGCAACCGGGTATCGAACTAAAGAGAGACTCTCATATGTCTGTGCCGATATGGGTGAGATTGAGAAACCTTCCCTTCGAGTACTGGTCTGCTCAGGCGATTAGCAAGGCAGTAAGTTCTCTTGGTAAGCCTTTATATGTTGATCAAAGAACGGAGCAAATGTCTATGATATCGTTTGCCCGTGTTTGTGTTGAAATAACTGCTAGGCAAACTTTATATGATTATATTGATCTAGTTACGGATGGGAGAACTGATGTTGTTGAAGTTGAGTATGAATGGAGACCATTAGTTTGCGCCAAATGTGATATGTTCGGCCATAGCTGTCGGAATACTGTTCTGTTCCCGATTCTTGAAGTGGGTGGCAAGATGGCTCATAGTCAAGCTACTTCTGTGATGAACCCTGAGTCTGAATCGTTGGTGAACAGAGGTAAAGGAGTGGTCGTACCGGCCTCATCCGAATATAATGATAATGATTCACGGGATACTCGGCGGGGTTTAGTTTCTGCAGTATCCTCTACTGATATGAATGCTTCTAGACCTCTGGTTAGGGGTGAATCCATCTCTCAGCAGATGGCTCTTTATCGCCCAGCTGAACCAATGATTGATCATGACTCCAATGCTGATATAGCTGAGCCGAGGATACCGAGATGTGGTCGAAACGGACCAAGCGAAGCATAAAAGACTAAGGAAGAAACAGCCGCTAGAGAAGCTGCTGGCGCTGCTTTGAAGCTTCTCGGGCGACTGCTGTCTCTAAGGCATCCTTCAGTCTATCACCTATCACGGAGGAGGACCATCTGTTACAGAGGAATCCTTCTAAGGGAGAAGATGATATGCATTCTCCATCAAATGTTAAATCGCCTGCTATGGCAGAACCTACTGGTTCGGACCCATCTATGATTGTCCAAGAGTCCTCTCAGGATGTATCCAGCTCAAGCTCTCAGGAGGAATCCTCTTATGATGATCTACCGAAAGCTGACGAACGTGTGAGTAAACCAAGTAACCATATGACTGAAAGACTACAAGATCACCTTGCTGACATGCTGGAAGCTTCCCCTCTCCCTGTCGGTCCGAAGAAGCTTGCTAAGGGCGCCAAGACCTCTAGGAAGAGGTAAGCCGTTTCTCTCCTATGTTTTTGGATGTTTTTTGGCTTACGGAATATCGGGCGTCCTTGGTCCGCTAAGGCGCGCTGAAGTTAGGCGTTTTGTTGCGGTTAATAAGTTATGCTATATTGGCTTACTTGAGACTAAAGTTCCCAAAGATAATTTTGAATCTATCTCCTTCACCCTCATCGGGGTTGGAGTTGGGTTGCAAACTATAGTTGCTCCCCCCGTGGGAGGATTTGGGTTGGGTGGAACCCGGAGCTTGTCTCTTTCCTTCCGATTTCTATCACTGATCAAGCAATTCATGGGTGTCTTAAGTGTAATGATTCTGGTATTACTTGTTCGGTTTTGCTATATATGGAGAGCACACTTTTGTCCGCCGTAGGCCGCTCCGGCAGACTTGCAGCATTATAATGAGATATTTCAAGATACGGCGTGGGTGGTTGGAGGCGATTTTAATGCAATTAAGGACCCTTCGACCGTGTTGGTAGCTCCACCAACGGATCCCCCGCTTTGATGAATTTGCTCAATGTTTGGAGCAGACCGACTTGGCGGACCTCGAGATTTGTTGGCCTTCGATATACGTGGTCTACATCGGCGGCGGGAATTCGAAAGATGAGAAAGATTGATCGTGTGTTGGTAAATAGCAAGTGGAATGAGGACTTCTCCTTCTCGAGGCGACGTTCCTTAGTCCGGGCATATCGACCATTCACCGGCCGTCGTTAAAGTTATTCATCCGCCTCGCACTTTGAAGCCTTTCAAATACTTCCATTTCGGGAGGACCACCCGATTTCAAATCCATTGTCTCACGAGCTTGGAGCACATTGGTGTATGGAGTTCCTATGTTTCAATTAGTCTCTAAACTCAAGCTCGTGAAAGCCCGTCTTAAGCTTCTAAACCGAGAAGAGTTTTCTGAGATCTCGGGGAGAGTTTCAGAGGCAAGAGAGAACCTTAGTTCCATTCAGACTGACCTTCAAGTTGACCCGTTGAATCTCCATCTTGCTGAAAGGGAGATGGTTTGTCGTCGGGAGTTTATTGTTTTGAGGAATCAAGAGGAGGCCTTTTTCCGTCAGAAGTCCAGAATTTTGTGGCTGAAAGAAGGGGATAAAAACACGAGATTCTTTCATCACTCGGTGAAGAGAAGGCAGCTAAACAATAGAATTCTTTCGATTAAAGACCCCTCTGGAATAGTTATATCCGATCCTTCGCTGCTGCCGCAGGTATTCATCAATTTTTTCTCTAACTTGCTATCCCCTCATGAGACGTTCTCTAAACCGTCTTGTGAAGAGTTAAAGAGTTACATCCGTCGCCCTCTCAACGAAGAGCAGATTGCTGCCTCGTAATGTTCTGGTTTCGGATGACGAGATCAAGTCCACGGTATTCTCATTAGCTAAGGAAAAAGCCAGGGCCTAGACGGGTTCTCTGTGGAATTCTTCAAATCTAATTGGGAAATCGTTGGTCCCTTGGTCTTATTGGCTGTTCGGGATTTCTTCCAATACGGGAGGATGCTCAAAGAGGTAAACGCGACAATCCTTACTCTTGTGCCCAAGATTTCCAATGCTAGTGCTGTTTCGGATTTCAGGCCGATCGCGTGCTGCAATACCATTTATAAAGTTATTACTAAGATCCTAGCTAATCGTATAGCGGGTGTGTTACATGATGTTGTGAGTCGTTCTCAAAACGCATTTGTTAAGGGAAGGAGAATTAGAGATAACATTCTCATTGCCCAAGAGCTTTTTGCGGGTTTTCATCTTCATCCGTATCTCCCCAAGTGTGCGGTGAAGGTAGACTTTCACAAAGCTTATGACACCGTTGATTGGGATTTTTTGGAAAAGGTTCTCCTTGCTTTCGAGTTCCCGGTTGAGCTTACAAGACTAGTGATGGCTTGTGTTCGGTCTCCATCATACTCTATAGCCATTAACGGTGAACTTCATGGTTTCTTTCGCGGAGGACGTGGTCTCGGACAGGGGAGATCCCATGTCTCCTTATTTGTTTACTTTAGTTATGGAAGTATTCTCCGGAGTGTTGATATCCCGCACGGCTAGCCAGGACTTTAAATACTTACGGAGGTGTAAACCGGTCCAATTGACTCACTTATTCTTCGCCGACGACGTCTTTCGTTCTGTCCAAGCGGACTGGTTCTCGGTGTCCACTCTAAAGAGAGGCCTCGACATCTTTTCCTCATGGAGCGGACTCTACCCGAATAAGAGTAAGAGTGAGATCTTTATTTTCGGAGGTGACCAATCCATTCGGAATAGAATTCTCTGGGCATTTGGTTTTGAGGAAGGTAAACTCCTGTCCGGTACTTGGGAGTCCCTATCATTTCCTCTAGACTGAATAAGGCTGATTGCATTGATTTGATGAATCGCATTACTGCTAGGATTCAATCGTGGGCGCATCGGTTTCTATCGTTCGCGGGTAGATTACAGCTCATCCGTTCGGTGCTTCATGCCATTCAATCCTTTTGGTCGAGTGTTTTCACTCTTCCTTCCTTTGTGGTAACTAACATTGAACGTATTACGAGACAGTTCTTATGGAAAGGTACGGCCTTGGGTCGGGGAGGTGCTAAGGTTGCGTGGGAAGACGTTTGTCTTCCAAAACGAAGGTGGTTTGAGGATCCGAAACCCGAGGGAATGCAACAAAGCTTCAATGGTAAAATTTATTTGGATCCTTTTCTCCGACAAGGAATCTCGTGGTGCCGTTGGATCCACTCCATCTTCTTATCCAAGAGGAACTTCTGGAATGCACCTCAACCCGAGCATGCTCTGGTCTTGGAAGAAAATTCTCCAGCTTAGAGGCAACTTTTGAAGCTCCTTTAGATGGAAGGTTGGTAATGGTTTCTCTCGTGTCCCTTTGGCATGACTATTGGTTGTCGTGTGGCCCTCTTGATTCATTTGTGCCTCCATCGTTCAGAACCGCTCTTCATATTCCGATAATGCGGTGGTTGCTGATTTATTTTCGCCGTTAGGCCGAGTCCTTTAAGGAGTTCTTCGAGATGGGGTATATCCCTCCCGAACTTGTCTTTAAGTAATGACAGATTTATATGGTGCAGTCATCCATCGGGCATCTTCTCGGTTGGATCTCGCTTGGAATGTTATTAGGAGTAAGAAAACTCCGGTTAAGCGGGCTCCTACGATTTGGGACAATGCCATTGTTCCTCGGTACCAATTCATCCTCGGCTTATCGTGAAGAATCAACTTCCCACGCAGAGTATGCTTCTATCCTATGGGCGCATAAACTTCGGTGTATGTGCATTATGCAGCGAAGTCCCCGATTCTAGAGACCATCTCTTCTTCGGATGTCGCATCTCGACTTCTCGGCCTTCTTTTGGGCCGCCGGATGCAACCTTCCTTGGAGAAATCAATGCTGGAGTGAGGTACTCTCTTGGGCTCGAAAGTTTCTAAGCGGAAATGATTTCTATCATAGAATTGTCCGGCTCTCCTTCGGGGCCCTTTGTCATCTCATTTGGAAGAAGAGGAATACAATCATCTTCAGAGGTGAATCCCTTGTCGTCCCGGCGCTAAAAAACCACCTAATTAAGGTGGTTAAGGACAAGGTTAGTACCTTCAAGAATGTCGATCCTACTCCGAGTAACAAGCGGCTTCGAGAGAGGATGGGGCTTTGATCCGGCGGTGTTCTCCTCGGTCTCTGTTGATCCTTCTTGTTTTCCGTATCTAGTTGTAATTCCGTTCTTTGCCTTTAGGTAGAGTGCGGGAGGTTCGGAGGTTGTCTCCGTTTGTCTTCTTTCTTCCTTAGGAGTTTCGTCGCTTATCGTGTAGCCTTGTGCTCTTTTACATCGGATCCCCCTCACTTTGCCGCCATTGGTCGAGTGTGGGTTATGGTTCCGATCTTTTGTAAGCTTCCCCTCTTTTAATTTAATTACCTTTACCAAAAAAAAAACTTAGTGCGAGCTATACTATTTATTTTCAGCTTAAAGCGAGTAGTTCTTGATGGGATCAAACTTGATAGATAGTATTGAATAGAATGACCACGAGATGGTCTTGTTGACATGGAATCGACTAGGTCGATTAATCAATGGTTCGATCTGTTGTGACGATTTAGTCTGTGATGTGATGCGATAAATTTGTGAATTGTAGAAACCGAGGCAAAGGTAAGTCCTTTGGCTTGTGTTTGTGCTTAGGTAGCCCTTGGGGCATATTTTCTTCCTAGTTGAGTCTTAGGGGGTGAACTCGCTGAGACATCGTCTCATTCCGTTGTGAGATAACATTTTCAAGTCCTTAGATGGCAGCTCCTCCTAAGCGTTTTGGACAGCCGAAGAAGGTCACTGAGGAGAAGTATTTCATTCCGCTCCGTGGAAACCCAATTTTGGGAGACCTAGGGTTTAGCTAATAAATTACTAAGCCTAAACTTAGCTCATGCTCTCTCAAGTCCATACCAATTCACGACTTAGGTTGAAGTTATTAACATACATATGATTTTTCAATTAGGAGTTGACACTAATCTATTTTTTGTGGATCAATTAAAAACCCGAGTAATGTAACGGGAGATTTACTTTACTCCTACGAACTAAAGATTTATAAGTTCGGGGACTTGATTACGCTAGATTTCTCTAACGCTCTTTCAGTACATTAATCTTTTATTTTGAAAAAATATTTTGCAGGTAGTTTAAATTAATTTTAATTCACTTCTCTAACATGTGAGGTAATCATACATGTGCACAAACCACCAATTTAACATCCAAATAAAGTAGTGAATAAATTACAGGACATACCTCATAACAATGAAAGCATTTGCGGTGTTAGATCAAAATTCACATCGACATTTTTAGATATGATTTCTAATTAACACGCAATCACTCAATTTTTTTTTTCATGATTTTCTCTTCTTTAATTAAAAAAATGTTTTATGCAATGTATGCTACTAATCTAACATGAAATGATATGACATGGCAGTATAACTTAACTATATGACATGAGTAAAAGAAATGCAATAATTGAACGTTTTAACCAAATGACCTAATTCTAATGATAGTCAATTTCTAATTAAATAAACTTAACAACAACTATTAAATGACGTGCATTTCATGAACCTAATGTTATATCAAGTGCACATAATTCTATTTTTTTCATTTTTTTTTATGAAATTCGAAATTAAAGATGCCAAATAATTAAACGTGCAATTCAAATTTTAAAAAAACTAACATCTTAAATGAATGCATCTTTTTTGATTTTTTTTTTAAATTAGAAATAAAATTCCTATTCTAGATAACCCTAAAACAAGAAATATTCTAAAACAAATCTAATCCTAACTCAAATATTTTGGATTTTTTTCTTTTATGAAAATAAAATTGATCCAATTAACACGATGGCATATTGATATCCATAAATTGGTGAATCATATCACATGTGAGATCGGGTTAGTCAATTTTTAAATAAATCGCGAATCGAATCTCAGGCGTAAGATCGAATTAACGATTTTGCAAGTGATTGCGAATTAGATTTTAGGCGCGAAAATCGGACTAACAATCCTCAATTCGAGAGGTTATTTCATGTCGAAATCTCAATTATACGTCAAAGAATAATTCTACTAAAAATAAGTAAAATAAAAAAAAAAAAATAATAAATGGAAAGAAAAACTACCTAATTTAATTCCTTTTTTTTTTTTTCAATTAGGGCTTAGCAGCAACGTGGTGTTGCCAAGGGGACTGATCGCCGACGTTCCGATGAGGGGGCGGTAGCGGGCAGACGACGGCAGGGAGGTCGTGGTGCGGCACGGAGGTGGCAGTTGCGGCGGTGGTCCGACAGAGGGGAGATGGGGCGGCGAACAGCAGCACGTCGGGTCGCACGGCAGTGGCGGCTTCTGGTGAGATGAAGCAGCAGCAGAGACTGGCGAGGTGGAGCTTCAGATGGCTGCAGGCGAGGTAGGGCGCAGCGAGCTGTGGCGTCGTGGATGGAGAAGTTGCAGGAGCGTTGGAGACGGATCTCTGCTGGACCAGCAACGAAAAAAGGAGCCCGAAACAAAGCAGGGGTAGCCGCAGCTTCGCCGGTCTAGCGGGTTGCAGGTGAGGCGCAGTGGAGCTCGGAACCTGCTGCAGATGGCTTCTGGCGTCGGCGAGGCTAGCGGAACGGCAGTGGTCAATGATGCGGCTTCTTCCAGTGCTGGGCTGAGCGCAACGGCGTCGGTCAACAGCGGCTCCACCGGGGAGGCTACTCGACTGCAGCAGAGACCGGCGGAGATCAAGTGGAGCAACGAGCGCCGGCGCTGGGTTGTGGCTGCTGGCGTTGGGGCTGGCTGTAGAAACTGCAGAGACCCACTTGAAAGGACCCGGGACGTCGGTGGCCGGCAGCAGCAAGGGCGCGGTGGCGCGGTGGCGCGGCGGCAGCGCTGGTCGGAGGCGGAAGGCGGGGGGATTAGTCACGGCAGCATATGGACTTGCGAGGAAGATGAACAGTGACTTTTTGGGTTTTCGTTTTTTTTTCCCCTTTTTTCTTCTTTTCTTGTTTGCTGGCCGAACGTCCCTTTCACGTCCTCCTCTCTCTCTCTCTCTCTCTCTCTCTCTCTATGTTGCTGCTATCTTCTTCGGCTGACCTTCACTTCTCCCAAGAATTTTCCCTTCCTCTTCTTTTATTGTTTTCCCTTCTGTAGAAGCCTCACTTTTGTCTTTTCTTTGAACTCCAAAAAAAAAAAAATATATATATATATATATATATATATATATATATATATATATATATATATATATAATAAACGAAGGCAAAGCCTCGAAGAATAGAACCCCTCTTATGCGGCCGTATATTCAATGTATGTGGCCCCATAAAACCCTACGCGTTTTAATCTATTTATAGGCCACAAATTAGGTTTTAATTTTTCTAAATTGATATCTACAAAGATTTCTTTTCCAAACGCAATATTTATTTTTTTTGAATTGAAATCTCATAAAGATAAATCCGTAAAATCTCCCCGATGATATAGGCTTAGACCGATTTATTCCCTTCGTGGGCTTAACCCAACTCATCAAATTAAAGTTATGAACTATCAATTCGAACCCATTTGTCACCGGCTCACCGTAAATGTAAATCGAAATAAATGTACCTAAAATTATATATGCTATGCAATTAATTTTTTTAAGGGTTAAATGACTAAACAAGTCGCCAAAATTTAGGTGTCAATGGCATTTAATATGAAATCAACTAGGGTCCGAATTTGACCCCAAGTCCAGATTCTGGTCTAGTTTGGAAAAATAGAAAATGGCCCTAATGACAAGCAATTAATATGAAATCTACAGCATTTGACTTTTTAGAAGGGCTCGGGTCTAAACGAGGTCAACTTGCTGCTTTAAGACTGGGTTTTCTAAAAGCGTGTGAATCAATCAATAAAAACCAGAACCTAAGCATGCATTACCATACCCCAAAATCATGCAAGTAATTCTCAAAAGGCATGACAAATCACTCACAACTAAAAATCGGATACGACAAGTAATATGGTAATCACTTAACTCTAAGTCGGCATGCGAAGATGTCCCAAGATTCAATGACAATTCGAGATAATTTCAAGATTCATAATGGCGTCCTTGAAGGTTTCTAAGTGTAACAAGCACTTTTGTGACACAAATTCTATATATGAAATAACATTTGAATGGGATGAACCGTGCAAATACACAAAGCTGATAACATGTAGTTCAAATGTCAAGAAGGCATTATCGCAGAATTTGGTCTCTAAAAGACTCAAACGAGCATGCAAAGGTATATACATGATAAGGCCCTAATTTAACATTAACATCACACAACGACCATGGTTTTAGTCATTTAAGTACATGTAAAAATCTAATGAAAAATCTCACATATAGAGCACTCGACGATGAATATTTTTCATTAAGAACTCGAAACCCAACCAAGATTATGTGAGTCGTAAAAAAAATGGCAAAATAGATATGTAACATGCAAGGTCTTAAATGTAGCAGGACCCTAATGTGTTTATACATACAAATGACATATCGAATAATGAGTAAATCCAGCAAATCATGCGTCGTTGAAACACACATGACTTATATTCATGTTCAATGAAGATCATATAGCCAATTTCACTCATTTTTAAGCTCAATTTTGCAAAGTGCAATTCGGATTAGTGTAGGGCAGATTGTCCTATGCTTAGATCTAGACAGTTTTGACCTAACTAAACACATCCAAAAATTCCGAAAATAAGACATTCTTGACACAACAAGGAACAACTTTTATGAACACAAGTTCAACTAGAAATCTTCACAGAAAGCTTCACAAAATTAGCAAAATTAGATGTTGGAATCAAAACAGAACCTAAAATAAACCTAGAATATTGCAGAATCAAGCAACTTCGGAGGAATTTTTTGAGTGTCAAATGTCGCTCAATCAAGGTGTGCAACCTATCGATTCGAATCTTGTGACGAGTATTTTCAAAATCTAGGAGGACTCGAACTAAAATAAGGTCGTTTAAGACCTCGTTTTGGCCAAGCCTATTGCAGTAACACAAAAATGCAGGTCTGAAGCAAATCAAGTTCAATCATCACAAGTTCATCATCGATGAACAATCAGTCACAGTAGATCAATATTCTAATCCATCAATCAAATATCTAATCATAAAATGCAGTTCTAAAGTTGAACCCTAGCTTTAATAAGTTAATCTGGTCTCGCTTCATGGGGTTTGAGATCAAGGAAGCCTACCTTTGTTTCGATTTCGTCAATTATTCGATTTCGTCAATTATAGACGCAACTGGACAAAATCTTTGTTGAAACACACACGATTCTCTGAAATCACGACTGTATCGCCACAAACCACCGAATAAACCGAATCGAGGTTGGTTGGTCCGTGGGTCTGCAAGCTAGGAAGAACTGGTCCGAAGTGGACCGGCCTTAAATGCTGGTAATAGATCAGGCCATCTGAGTGAATCCAGTGGCTACACCGTCGGTCCCTGACCACAGCAAGTATCGACAGGGTTTGCTCTGTCGATCAAAGTTGTTAGACTGGCGATCAAGCCGATAAACTCAAAATCGGCTTGGTCGCTAGTTTTTTTTTTTTTTGAACCGATCACAATAGATTGGCTTTGGCCGATCAAATGGCCACCGGACTGGTACCTGTCACCAAGGAGTTGCAGAGGGATGCAAGAGTGACCGCTGGGGGCTAGGTAGCGTTTGATTGGCCATCGGTTGTGTGGCTAGCGGGCTTAAATCGGCAAGAGGCCGGTTTGGTTAGGAAGGAAGGAGAAAGCGAGAAAAAAAACAGAGAGAGAGAGAGAGAGAGAGAGAGAGTATAGAAAATGAAGCCCCCTAAAATTTGTAGGGAAAATTGGTATATATACCATCCTTAAATCAAGCGATCTCCACTATCGTTTCAATCCGACGATCAAAATTTGGAAAATAAGGTTCTCAATCGAATTTTATGAAAATTTTTGCCACACAAATCAAATTGACAATCAGGCTGTGTTTTGTAGTCGAGATAAAATTCGGGATAGGATATGATTTATCCTATCCTACATTGGTGCCCGCTCAAGATAGGATAAAATCGGATATAAGGGGGATATAGGTAGGATAAAATTATTTCGGGGAGAGGTGTGATAAAAGTGGATAGGATTTTTAATGTCTATAATAGGAAAGTTATTTTCCTTAAATAACAAACTTATTAAATTAACAAAATTAAAATTATATTTCAATATAAATAATATTTGAATTCTAATTTAAGAAATTAAAAATTAAAAAATAAATTTATTTTAATTAATCTTATTTTAATTTATATATTCAACTTTAATTCTATCTTATATTAAACATTCAATCTATAAATTAAATATTTATATTTATTATATATTTTAGGTATTTTTATATTTTAGGTATGTTAGTACATTTTACTATTTGATAAAATTTTATTAAAGAATGATGAAATAAGAAAAAGAAATAATAATGAAAATAATATAAAAAAGAGGAAAAATAAAATGAAAAATAAATTAAAATAAATTAAGGAATAGTGTTACGAGAGATTTTCACCATCTCCATTTATTAACATTTAGGTTCATTTATAATGATATGTTGTTTATATATAAAAAAAAAAATGTACATGATATAATGTGAACATATCTGACTTTAATATTGCAATTCACCAAATAATGGATGGGATATAAAAAAATCTCAGGATTGTGAATCATATCCTATCCAATCCTATCACGATTAAAAATTTGACAACCAAACATAATTCCTTAAAGAAGATGTTTTGGGGACTTTTGATTTTTTCAATTTTTTGTCAAGATTTAATCAAAAGTCAACCATTTAGACTTTTTCTAAAATGTCGATTTCTTGGTCAAATCTTTTGAATTTTTGAGAAATTGATTTGATAAAAATGAAAGTAAAGCTAAGTAGCATCTTTTTAGACAAAAAGCCAATTTTTTGCTTAGGTTGACTTTTGGTCAAATGGTTGACCAAAAAGTCAACTCGAAGTCAACTATTTGACTTTTCGGATTTTTTTTTTAAATGACTTGGAAATCGCTTAAAAGCGATAATGCAATAGAAAGAAATGAAAATGACACTTTTTAGCTAAGAAATGGGCTTTTTCGCGATCAAAATCCAGATCTCAATTGTTTTTCTTTTTCGACGCGTCAACTAAAAAAAAAAAAAAAAAATCGGTGAACACTCTTAAACATCTATTTATGTGCTTGTTGCACGAGCTGATAAATCTCTCTAGCTCTTCGAGCAAGTGCTTTTGAATGAGATTTTGGATTATCCAAATTACTTGGTTTAATATATATATATATATATATATATATATATATATATATATAAAGAACAATATCAAGAACAAGAATGGAAGGGGTGGTCTTGGCCATTCAAAGTAGGAATGCCAAGCCATGATAATAAGTTGACAGCTGCTTAAGACACTCGGGTGCCAAAGCATGTATACGGTGCTCCACCTTCGCCAGCTCACCCAACGGGCCAACGTAAAGACGATGGAGCATTAATCCAAAGTACGCAACGATTTCTTTAAATATGGGGCAACCGTCTATCGGTACAAATAATGGAGACCGATACACAAGCCAAAAAGCCGAGATCACGGAGAAGAGCATCAACCGTGGAGGCAAGACTGAAGCTGACGCCGATGCCGATGCCGATGATCCGGTCCACGGAGCACGCAGATCCATCTGATGGGACAAAGTTGTGAATTATCTGGTTGGATTTAGATGCCTTTCTTTCTTTCTTTTGGAATTTTTACTCCCACAATCAATCTTTAATGTTGTTATTTTTTCTATTAATGTCTGGAATCACTCTCTAAATTCAAGGAAACTGCACAAGAACTAATTAATCACTGAATAAAGGCGCAGTAACATGTTTTAGAAGCAGATAATATAGATCTAGGTAACCACTCGCATATCTCAGGTCAAACTTCAACCTTTTTTATTATCAGTAATTACCTACATTCTCAATCAGAAATATTAAAACTGACTATAGTCTTTTCGATTTATGTTGCGATAATAAATTAACAAAATATGTGGGTCAGGTGTGCCAACCTTTTTGATGCGATTCATTCTATCTCTTTTCTCACCTTTTTTTATGTCATTTTTTGTGCGTACCTTTGATATTCGAGTTAAATCATCCTCAACAAAATATGATAAACAAAGGTATGCTCTTCCAAGTTCGAAACCGTCTGGCAATAGAAGAAAACTATTTAGCCATAAAGTCAATCCGTGATTAGTTGTAATTAATTATGTACGTGCTAAAGTCTTGCAATTTCCGCCATTAGTCAATTCTTTTATCTACCACTTTTGAAGTGCATTTATACTAATTTGTCAAAACAAATTGTTTATTCATTGTTTTGAAAGATGCATTGCTCATCCTCACACAGCCATTGGTGAGGCTCTCGAGCCTAGCGACCGGCTACAGGAAGAAGAAGAGAAGGGGAAAAAAGAAGAAGGAAAATGTAATAAGTTTACTAAAAAATTCAAAAAAATTATAAGTCACAAATTTTTTTGAAAGTCGTACCAATCGCATTTCTAATATGAGAATAGAAATATTGGATAATTACCTAATGCCTTTAAACGCTTAGAAACTCATTTAAAAAATAGAATCGAAAAAAAAGCTATTTATGAGTAGAAATTGTTCAACCGAATGATTACCAAACATACCTTAATTGGCCTTGCCAAGCTTGGTCCAAGCCACTGGGCCAAGCACATCTTTGGCACAAGCCAAGCAAAGGTATATAATTATGCAAACCTAAATAGCATGGAAGAGTGTTACATATGTTATTTGTCGACAGGCAAGGCTAAGCCACAATTTTGGCTGAATGTGATGTTCGAGTTGGATCCACCTCTTAAGTTTTGTTCGTTTTATAGAAGATAACTTCCACAACAATTTTTTTTTTTTTTTTTTTTTTGGATCTTCCGGTATTCAATTCATGGAAGATAAATTAAGTAGGGAAAACATATTTCACTAATGGAAAACACTTTCAAAAGTGGGCAAAAATGTTTTTAGCTTTTTAGAAAGTGGAAAACATTTTCCATACCTTCTTTCACCTTACTTTCCTATCACCAAACACAATTTTCTTTTCATTTTTATTCTTTATTTTTTTAAAATCAAGTTGTTTAATTATTTCTTATTTTTTTTCATTTTCTTTCTTTTCATCTTCCTCAGCTAGTTGCCAGCCATGGTGACGGTCACCGACTAGCCATAGGCGAGCTCATTGATAGGATTTTCACAAACGCACACTTTACTTCAAGGGACTTTGCCCAAAACATTACATCCTCCTTGTCTTTTATAGGCTTTAGGAAGTCACTAAAAACAAAGACCTTACCCGCGGGTCTCGTAAAACATACAAGCTTTGGGAATTCCGATCGGGAACAATTCTAGATTACATGAACAGTGACTATAAACAATGATCTCCTTAGCCTATTGTTACAATACTTTGCTATAATGACCTGTGTGACATCCTAAATTTTACCGACCCTATAAGTGTAATCGGATTGTTAAGGGCTTGGATTATTTTAAAGCAGGCTAGAAGACAAGCTTGATGGGCCGTGAGGAAAGTGTTGGCTTAAGTAGTTAGCGGGCCACACGAGTTATCAGCTCGATCGGCCAAAGGATAGGATATGGACTTGGGCTTGGCTTAGAGCGGGCCAAGAGTTGGGTTCATTAGAATGGTAAATTAAGTTTAATGGGCCGTGAAATGTCGTGGGATGAGCCCAGTGGGCCAGAGAAGGGAATTTAGGCCCGAGTGCCTTAATTTTCGATTAAGTTTACATATTACCATTATTAGGGATTTAGTTAGAGATTTTATTCAAAACTTATAAGCAATTGTAATTCTATTGTTGACCCCTAACTTTAATAATTTCTCGCAATAAATTCTTGTTCGTAGATTAGTGCCGAGTGTTAACACGTCATTTCGATTCATGTGAACTCATAGATTCGTATAATTACGAGGGAATTGAAATTTTGTGGATTCGGAACGAAACTAAATAAGAAACATTAGAAACTAATAGACCAACTAACGACATGGATTAGGAGTAAATTGTTTTCGAACGCCAAGTGTCGTCCGTGAAGAATGAGGCGTGCATGGAAGCCACGACACCCGTTTCTTCCCTTCGGTTTCCCCCCGCCCCCTAACCCGAAGCTGCAGAGGAAACATAATGATTAAGCTTGCTAATGATTACTTCTCTCCTTGGGATTGAAAACAAGAAATTTGCACACACTCACAGCTTCATCTTCCTCATAATTCACGCCACTCTCTCTCCAAAAACATAACCGAAAAACTCTCTCTTTTCTCTTTTCTCTCGCAGCTCGAGCATAAGCGAAGCCCAGCAGCTTCGACGACTTTGCTTCTTCTTGCGTGAGTTTGAAAGCAGATTCTTGGAGAGCATCGAGCCACCAACGAAGCCAAGTAACCAGTAAGGAAATGATGAGTTCTTAAACTAGAATTTATCCGCTATTTGTTGAGGGAACTTGCGGAGCATGCTGAATGGTGGAGGATTAGATTGGATGATTCTATTTTGAGTTGAAATGGGCTAGATGAGCACTCAAACAAAGCTGTGAGTCCTTGCATGTCATGATAAGGCTTTAGATGGTTAAAGAATCGAGTGCGAGGGAGCTGAGTTTGGTCGAGTTGGTGGAAAGGTAACTGCCGAGTGAAGATAGGTGTTGCATGTTGCTATGGATGAGTCGTGTCACACCCCGATCCTCAAGCATGCACCCATCCCTTACCTGGTCAATTAATAGCGACATCCCATGACGCATTTCCGACCCATTCATTTTAATATACATGCGAAAGCATATAGAAAATTCCCAGACAATAAAACAATGGGATAGAAAAGTAGGGCCATATTTTTCACAACTGAAAAATCACAACAACACTTTTATACAATGCAAACTCATAGTATATATTGATATAACTAGTATGAGTACCTAGAGGGGGGTGAATAGGTATATAAAGGATTTTTCTCGATAACTGCACAATACTAGACAGTTGATAGATTTGAGACAAACGATAATCAAAGTAAGACTGAGAGAAGAGAAAATTGAACACACGGTTTATAGTGGTTCGGCTTATGTCAAGCTTACGTCCACTCTTCTGCACTGACAACCTATTGGCTGGATTCCACTATGAACAAAGAGATGTTACAGTGTTGTTCTCCCTTGCTTTCTCGGTGTAGATGATCTACCGCACTTGCTCAAGGAATCACTAAGTATAGACACTCTTTGTGTGTACAATTTTGCTCAAAATGTATCGACCGATAATCAAGGTACTTCAGACTCTGGAATTTCTATCGATCATGCACTAAAGTAACTAGAACGCCTTCCTTTTATACTCCTTTATGCCATCATACCCGTTGGCACTTACTAAAGGAATTCCTCCAATCTACCCGTTGAACAGAATCAATCAAGAAGATCATTCGAGCTATTAAAGGAACCTGACGATAGCCCATCAATCATGTTCGCCCATACAATCAGGATCTTGGTTTCCAAGAATAGAACCTTCCAAGAATATTTCGTCGACCATTGGATCTTCAAACGATCTTGAATACGAATAAAAGAATCCGTTATGTTTATCCAGCCAAGAGATCTTCTCCAGAGGATAAGACCAAATCCTAAACCAAATACTTTGGCTCTGGATTGTCTTCGTCACTAGATTAGAAAAAACTGTCAATGAGAATAGTCTTAAGTCTTGAGTCTTGAGTCTGGTGATCCGAAAGTCTTCGTACTTTAAAACCGAAGGTCCGCACTTTATCCGAACTAGATCGATAGAAATGTTTTGTCAGCTTCAAAATATTCTGGAAAGATTTCTCCAACATATATTACAATACTATTAATCCATAAGATCTATCATATATCATATCACAGCTCAGAGTTTGCAAAACAGGGTAGGGGTCTCAATCCTCATTCGGGTCATACTCCAGATCGTCCTCGGGATCCTCCTCCGACTCCTCTTCTTCGGGGTCTTCTTCAGGGTCCTCCTCAAGTGCCTCCTCTTCAGCTTCCTCCTTAGGTTCTTTATCCTCTAACTTGACTACACCTTCTTCGACACTCCAGCTAGAACTCACGTCCGAGTATACAGGAGAGTCAGGATCACCTTCTAGCTTGGGATCCTTGGCATCCACCACTGCTCCATCCTTGGGATCTACCGTCCCTTTCCTGAATGCTTCCTCTAACACAAACATGGGTACATCACCCTCCGACATGGGACCTTCCCTTCGTCCATCGTGATACTCACGATACCATGACTGGTACTCATGGGGTACGAGATTGGGTCCCCACGTCTACCACGTCTACCCCGATCGTGGATTTTTCCAATACATACTCCAAGCCTTAAGGGTGGGGATGTATCGGGAAGTGAATTTCCATCTCGAAGATCTCATCGGGTATACCATAATGCATAGGAGGACGAGGAGGCGGAGGCGCTGCCATCTAGGGGCCTAAAATGTTGTCCCACAACGAGGTGAGACTATGTCTCAGCAAATTCTACCCCCTAAGACTTGATTAGAAGGCCAATATGCCATAAGGGCTGCCTATGCACAATACAGGTCAGAGAACTTACCTTGGCCTCAGTTCCACCCTCCAATTCAATACAGTTTGAATATGCACCCAATCAATCAATTCACCACATCAGATCAAATCATTGATTAATCGACCTGGTCGATTACATGTCACCATGACCTTTTCTTGGTCGACTCATCTCATACTATCTACAAGTCCACCCATAATAAGACGGTTCACTTTAAGCTGATAAATAGATAGTATAGCTCGCACTAAGCTAATAAATAGTGTACAGCTCTCAATCTAAGTTGGCATATTGAACCCTTGGCTTGATATAGTACACTAATAATGCTCCCTCTAAGCTAATAAAGTATACTGCTCGCAATCTAAGCTAACATATCAGAGCTCGAAGGATGATATAGTATATTGCTCTCTCTAAGCTGATAGGGTATACTGCTCGCAATCAAAGCTGACATATCAGAGCCTTTAGGATGATATAGTATACTGGTGTAGTGCTCGCAATCTAAGCTAACATATCGCCCGTAGGTCAATATAGTACACCACACCCAACCATTCAAATTAATTCTTCAATTGATCATACTTGATAAAAATACACGTGTGTGAGTACACAACTGGCCTTAACCTAAATACTATAATTTTATTTCCACAAATCTCACCATTTTTTGTAATCCACCAAAACATTTTTAGCACTATCAACGACGCTCCGGTTATTTTCCAATTAATTACCAACATTAATTAATTTAGGAAAATAATCCTAAAATCACCAATAAATCAATTCAGCACAAATTAATGCTCAATTAAATAAACAGATTGCACCACAATAATCTGCATAAAATTCCGGTCACCGGCTATCTCGATCTAATTTTCGGAAAATAAGTAATAAATTAAATAATTACAAAAATTAATTATTAAATAGCAATAAATCCAACTTAGGCCCGTAATGCCTAATTGGATGCCAAAACGGACCCAGAAAAATTCCGAGGTTCGTTCAATAAATAATAGACTTGTCGACTGCTAATTACATTAACCGTTGCCTAACATGCATAGGTAAATCTCTAGTTTAATTATTCTAATCTAATCTATTCACCTAATTACACTTAATAAAATCTAATTAGCCCTCAAGCATCACTAACCTACTAAGCAAGGTTTAGTGAGTTAAATTCACTTGTTTCGAGATTTGATTGGATCAAATTGTCGGGAACGTCGCGAGGCTCGATCCTCTCCAAAGCGACGACGGCTTTCAAGCACGGCTCGAGCCCAGGCTCGCAAAGCTCACAGGGCTGTTAGTTTTTCAGGACTGTTGGGGCTGAATTGAATTGCAGGAAACAGAAGGGTTGACTGGCGGAAGTCCCTTCGCGGATGTGAGGTAGCAATGGCGGAGAAAACCAATGAAGATGAAGCTGTGGCGTTGGTTGAGTGGGGCGGCCGAACAAAAGAGAGAGAGAGATGGAGGCTTGTGTGCCACAATTGATGAGAGAAAATAAAGAACGAAAGAGGGACAGGAGAGGGGGTGTGTCAGCAAGAGAGGATAAGAGAGAGAGATGTTGATAAACTTGACTAAAAGTCAAGATAATGTGAGAGAGAGGGAAAATGGAACACGGCAGTGAGAGGGACGTCGGTGGGGGTGGTTCCGAGAGAGAGAGAGAGAGCGTGCGAAATGGGGACGTCAGTCAAGTGTGGGGGGGGCGGGGGGAATAAAAGGAATTTAAAAGAAATTCCTAAAACCGAAAATTCTTAGTCCCACTTTCTCTTGTTTAGTCCAATTTAGTCCCCAAAAATCCCCATGCTAAAGCACTTGATCATCACTTGCTTTCTTGCATCAAATTTCCCTCAAACAACAAATTTCGAGCAACAAAAATGACCATTTCCTTCAATTCCGAATTTTAATTCATTTATCTCGAATCTGATTTTCTGAACAAACTTCTCCGATTGAAGTCCAATTTGTTGAGAAAAAGCCCACGAAATTTCCTGTCACTAATTCAATTACACCATATGCCAAAAGTTCATTCAAATTGATTGATCCGAATTTCCGTTCATTTTCCGATCGTTTGAAACGATTTTCCATAAAAATCTCGAACTCTCTGAAAATTCCTTGAAAGATGAGTCGACGTTCTTAAAATGACTTGTGACACGAAAGGACTTTTAATTTCTGAAATCGGACTTGAATTCGCAGTTAATTTCCACTTGGCGCATTTTTAGCGTGACCTAGGCTACCGGGTAACTTTCAGAAATTTTTCAGTAGAAATGACTCGTGGTCGATTTTTTTCAAGCCACGATGAACCCACTTGACTCATTGGCGACCCTCGATTGTCGTGAAAATCTCGAGGATTCAAATACGAACACAGGTACCAAAACGATAGAAAAATTAGTCTAGTGTCGGCCAATGAGAATTTTCCAATTCAGTGATGTCACCCACGATTAACCACACATCTTAGTCAAACCGACCCATCTCTGATATCAAATCAATTTTATACTGTGCCGTAATGGCCTCTAAAGATGAGCACGGTTGAGAAGCCGATTAATGGCTTCCCAGATAGTCATAATCTCAAGAGTGATAAGCTCTAAGAACAGTCCTATAGGCGCGTCAATGAAATGCCCGATTTATTCAGTAGAAAACAGGACTGAAAATCTGGAATGTCACAAGTCGAGATGCGAGTACTTGTCTTGATTCGAGCAGTGGATTGCTGTGTGTGGGCAAAGAGCTACTGAGGTCACTTTTAGGTGCTGTTGGAGAAGTGTCGGGGTACTAAAAGAGAAGTTATAGATGAGCTAAATAGCTTAATTGAGCTGTATATGGGAATAGTAGTTTGAAACATTCTATTTGGGAAAGACAGAGATGGAAAACTTATTAGTTATGCGTCGCTTGGGATTTTAAAGGTGTAGTTAAAAGAAAGAACTAGTTTACTTAATAGTATACTAACTATTTTAGGTTTCAACCTCTAGTTATAGTGTGATTCTAATGAAAACGTGTTGGTGAGATCATTTTCCCTTAGAATAGTAAGCTGACCTGCAGAAAACAGCAGAACCTTAGGTAGTTCTACGAATTTTCTGTAATTTTCTAAATGGAATTGGACCTTAAACCCTACATAAAAGTTGTAGGACACATCTTTAAGAACAACATATCAAAATTTGTGCACAAACGATCAAGTTTTAGGTAGTGAAATGATCTTTCTTCTGTAGGTACTCAATCTGGAAGTTGCTGCAGAATTTTAGGAGTAAAGACAGCAAATTACTGCTCTTTATACATTGAGATATAAGCTTAGGTTTCTTCATGAACAATGTTAATCTATGTCTCTTCTATAACATACTAAAATTTCGTAGCATTTTGATAAGATTTGATGTACTTTCTACTCCTGTGATTGAAACTGCTCATATTAGCTTATATCCTGCCTTGATCCGAGATAGTGCAATAGATGTTGTACCCCTTATAACTGATTTTCATGACGTATAGGTAGTCTAATGGCCTTGTAATAATGGTTAGTTTGTGCATGAGCATGCCTCTTCCATAATTTGAAGTGTGGTCATTGTGTGGTTACAAATTTTGGCATGTGTGTGCAATGAGTGCGACATAAATGAAGTGTTGTGTGAGCACGAGTCCTGCTTGAAGTAATTGTGTACTCTTGAGATCTTGAGCATGCTGTGATATGATATTATTCAAAGGTGTAATGTGTGGAATGTGTGCTTCAGATGAGTAAAAGATTTCCATCGGTATTGAGATGCTGGTGATGCCCTAGGGAGTGGGATGCCCATGCTGTGTGATCTTGGATGTCTCGGTTGAGTGAGACACCGGGATGCCTCGGAGTGAGATGCCCCTGTGTATGATCAGGGATGCCTCGATTGTGTGATACTGGGATGCTTCAGAGTGAGATGCCCTATGCTGAGTGATATTGGGATGCCTCGGTTGTGTGATATTGGGATGCCTCGGAGTGAGATGCCTTGCCTTCTTCTTCTCTTGCTTCTTTTCTTCCTCTTTATGCTTCTCTTCTTCCTTCTCTTCTCTCTTCTCTGTTCTCTCTGTCCTCTGGCTGATCAAAACTAACAAAGTTCCGTAGATTCTTCAAGGCAAAGGCAGAGAGAGTAATGCCATCCTCATCTTCTTCATCCTGCAAGATAAGGTTTCTCATCTTCTTAATTGGTGCACTCATGGGCTCCTTGCCTTTTCTTTTCTTCACTATAGAGTCTTGGTTTGTTTTGGCGGGGGACTTCTCCTTCAAGCATTCCAATGCCTTATTCAACTCCTTTAGTCTCATTTTTGAAACCATCTTCAATCCAATCGCCATTGGAGTAATGGTTTGAACACACAGAGATGTAGGAAACTGAATTTGAAAGTGTTGAAACAATTGAGTGACCAGCGCAAAATAAGGTAGTTGCCCCTTATCCTTCACAACTGTCCTATACATGTGCATCATGATAGTGTGAGGCAGTGAGAACTTGAACCCAATGTTGATTGCATACATCGACTTTGCTTTGGAGTGAGAGACATCAGTCTTTGAAGTTGATTTAGGTCTGATGCAATTGATTACAACCTTATGTAACAAGATATTGGAGGCAGCCATCCTAGAGTACAAAATCCTACCTTCTGCAATTTTGTCCCGAACAAGAGCCAATGTTGCATGACCAACAGACACATTAATTGGTTGGAAATTCCCCTTTTCCACACCAATCACATCCATCAAAGTGTCCACATCGACCACAAACTCTTTGTCCCTTACTGTGAAAGAAAATCTATTCGCATCTAAGAAAGATAGATTTGAATAGATATAAGCAGTCAATTCAGGATGAGTGACTACAGTTTCCGAGCAAAATTTTTCAAGTTGAAGGAGAGCAAACTTCTCCCTTAGGTTCATATTCAAAGAGTCTAGGAAATCAAAGTCTACAGATCGTGGGTGCATCACCCCTCTTTTCAATAGTTTCGAAAAGGTCTTCCTGTGGTCTTTAGAACAAAATAAACTCATTCCTTCTCCACGAACATTTGCAGCAATACCCATCCTAGGCTGAAAATGCGTATACATCTTCTCATCATCATCCTTTCCTTCAGGCTGATTAAAACCACCAAACCACGGATTACTTGGAAAGTTGGCAAAAGTTCTTGCTGCCAAACCTTTAGGTGTAATACCCAACCTCTCCATAGTATTTAAGAACAAAGTTTCGTTCTTATAACCATTTGTTCGCAAAAATTCATCGATCAAAGTCATAGTAGAACCACCCTCCTTTAAATTAGAGTAGAGTTTAAAGATAAATTGGGATTTCTGCGCTCTTACTGGTTCAACATCTTCAATGATCTCTTCTTCTACTTGTTGCTATGAAGGATCTCGAGTCGCTTGTTGTGAAGAGTGACGCTGTTAAGAATGTTGTTGTTATTGCTGCTGTTGAGGAGAATCTTATTCCTCGATTAAGTCAAAATGCGTAGGACCATCTCACATGTGTTGTGGTCACCTGTTAGCAATTCTAGAAGACTTGCTCTGGAATGACATTGTCATTGTTGTTGACATCTAAATTTTCGCCCAAAAATCATTTCCAAAAAATGGGAACTTGTTTTTCCACAAAAATATTTCAAGTTAAATTCTTGCATATAGATTATCTAGGCATTTAATATAGTGTTTTAAATGAAAGATGTTTTTACTTTTATAATATATATAAAGATTAAAAAAAAAAGTTGGGGCCAATGATCTAAATGTGACCAGCCAAGCCCAAGAGGTCAGATCGGAATTCAAATGGCAAATTGGGGCCAAAATGCAATTTACAAAACTTGAGGGACCAATTCACAAATTTTGTAAAATTTGTGCCCAAGCCCATAAATCATCATCTTGGTCACCAATCAAGTTGAAATTGAATTTAGGCCAAGTCAAATCAATCAAATCGAGCTAAAAAAACCAAATTTGTATTGAATTGGGTATTTTCGGATAAGAAAATGGCCAACTTTGAGGGACCTTTTTGCAAACTTGAGTGGGCAAAATTGCAAAATCCGGTCAAGATCTTAAACTACTATACATGAGCTTGTTAATTGATCAAAAATCGCAGCCAAGTTCATGGATTAAAGCACCTAAACCAGCTGACAAATCCCAGTCCACAAGTTGGTCTGAAGTCGGAGTTGCTGAGTCAACTTGGTGGCCCCACCATATCCTCCTTAGCTGTCCAATCGGCTTGATCTTTGCACGTGATGGAAGACCGTAATGAGTAGTGCAAGTGGATGGAAATTTGCCAAGGATAAGCTGCTGAAAGCACGGGAAAGTCGCAGCAAAAACGGCACACTCAACATTTGCAAAATTTGAAAATTCTGGCCAAGTCAGAAAGTGGGTGGATAGCTCAGTTGACAGGCTTGGTAGGTGGACAAAAAGCCGACCAAGAGATTGATGAATTCGGTGGAGAAGATCTATGAAGGAGGCTCTTTTGAGGCATGAGAGAAAGGAGACAAGAGAGAGAGAAGAGAGCTCACGGTCGTCCCCCAAAGACACCTTCGAAGCAACCGAAAAGCAAAAAACCCAGAAAATCCAAACTTGTTGGAATTGTTCAGCTGCTGTTTTCTGTCATGTTTTCCTCTGTTTTACTTTGTTTTTTTATTTATTTATTAAAAAACAGCCAAGTTCATTTAGTGTTTTTGCTATTTTCTAGGAAGTTAATAGCACGTTTGTGTGCAGTTATGTGTTGCACATACGTGAGTAGTTTCTGCTTTGTATTTTGTGGTTGTACTTGACAGTTTTTTTCTTTAAGCACAAGACGTATGAAGTGCTATGCTCTTTTTTTTTTTTTTTTTAAATCTTTTCTCTCTCTCAAACAATAGAAATTTTTCTGTTTTGATTGTTGTTTTTATGAGCTTTAACATTAGTATCAGAGCATTTGTGGGATCTTAAGGGACCGTGAAGTGAGGGTAAGTGAGTGAAAATTGCTTCCAATCCGCAAAGAAAAAGTTGATGGAGGCAAGATCGAGTGGATTCTCTCGCAATGGCTGCTCCGGTCTTTTACTGGGAAAATTATCAGGCTTGGGCTATCAAGATGACGGCATTCTTGGAGGGTCATGATTTATGGGAGGCTGTGGAGAATGATTATGAGGTTGTTCCACTTCCAGACAATCCGACCTTGAATCAGATAAAGTACCATAAAGAGAGAATCACAAGGAAGGCCAAGGCAAAGTCTTGCATGTATGCTGCTATTTCACCTACTATCTTCACAAGGATCATGAGATGTGATTTTGCAAAGGCAATATGGGATTTCTTGAAGGATGAATACGAGGTAGATGAGAAGATAAGAGGCATGAAGGTGCTGAATCTCTTGAGGGAGTTTGAGAGACAATAGATGAAGGATTCAGAGTCAGTGGAGGAGTACTCTGATAGGCTGGTTGGGATAGCTGAAAAAATCAGAGTTTTAGGGATTGACTTGAAGGATGAAAGGCTTGTTCAAGATCCCGGTGTCTCTTCCGAGAAGTTCGAAGCCACCATAGCTTCTCTGGAAAATACAAGAGACTTAGCTAATATAAAGCTTGCAGAATTGTTAAATGTCTCCGCAGGCACGAGCACTGTAAGACCGATGAGAAGAGAAGAGTTTAGAGGGTGCGCTGCAAGCTAAAGTGAAGTCAAATGATGGAGGCAAAGGGAAGAAATGGATTCAGTCCAGAGAAAATGCTGGTGACTCCAAGTTTGTAGTAAAAGAAAGAAATTCTGGTGGGTCTAGCAAATGGAAGATGAACAAAAAGCCTTGTCAATACTGTGGTGGAACTAATCATCAGTTTTTTAGATGTTGGAGAAAGCCCGATGCTAGATGCAGAAGATGTCACAAGTTGGGTCACATGGAAGCCATCTGCAAAGAAAAAAAAATTACCAGCAAGCAGGAAAAGCACAGGTAGCAGTGAATGAAACTGAGGAAGAGCACTTGTTTGTAGCTTCTTTTTTTGAATCTTCTGTTGGGAATGATGTATGGTTGGTGGATAGTGGCTGTACCAATCATATGACTGGCAATTCGAAGCTGTTTAGGAGTCTAGACAGGTCAGTTAGGTCGAGAGTCAGAATTGGCAACGGACAGTATATCGAAGTGCAATGGAAGGGTACAGTGGCTATTGAAGGAAATCAGGAGGTGAAGCTGATGAATGATGTTCTTTTTTAGCCAAACATTGACCAGAATCTGTTAAGTGTTGGTCAATTAGTTGAGAATGGCTATAAAGTGAAGTTCGAAGGGAAGGAATGTCTTATTAATAATACAGATAGCAAAGAAGTGCTAAGAATCCCAATGAGGGACAAGAGTTTCATGTTCAAGCCACAAGAGATGCAACAAATGGCTTTAAAGTGCAAAGAAGAAAATGCAGAGCTATGGCATAAAAGACTTGGGCATGTTCATAGGAAGAGCATGTCGTTTATGCAGAGAAATAGCTTGGCAGATGACTTGCCAAGTTTGGAGGAGGAATTTCCATAGTGCAGAACTTGTCTTCTTGGCAAGCAAGCCAGATTTCCTTTTAAAGGAGGAGGCTGGAGAGCATGTGAGAAGTTGCAATTAGTCCACACAAATCTATGTGCACCTATGTCTGAGTCTTCTCTCAATGGTAGTAGGTATTTCATTACCTTCACTGATGATATGACTAGGATGAGTTGGATTTATTTTCTGCGAGCCAAGTCTGAAGTTGCTGATGTGTTTGTGAAGTTTAAAGCCTTAGTTGAGAATCAGAGTGGGAAGAAAATTAAAATGCTCAGGTTTGATAATGGTTTCGAGTATACTGCTCACAAGTTTAAGTTGAATTATGAGCAAGTAGGAATTGTGCAGCAGCAACATGCTCCCTATTCACCTCAACATAATGGGGTCAGTGAGAGGAAAAACAGAAGCATTATGGAGATGACTAGATGTATGATGCAGGAGAAGAAGTTACCTAAGAAGTTCTGGGTTAAAGCAGCTAATACTGCAATGTTCCTGTTGAACAGATTGCCCACAAATGCCTTAGAGAGGTCAACACCTTTTGAAATCTGGTATGGTGTTAAACCTTTTGTGAAAAATTTGAAGGTTTTTGGGTGTTTGTGTTACACTCATGTTCCTGAGGTCAAGAGGGACAAGCTGGATAAGAAAGTAGAGCTTGGAATCTTCATTGGGTACAGTCTCCAATCAAAGGCTTACAGAATTTTTCACCCTATGATAGGGAAGGTGACTGTAAGCAAAGATGTTTTTCTAGAGGAAGATGAGTGGAATTGGATGGAAGGAAAGAGTGCAAAACAACAACAGTTTGAAAAACAACCTGCAACAGATGTAGAGGTTGATGAAGTTATAGATGGACTGGAAGACAGTATGGATGATTTACCAGTGAGAGGCACAAGGTCACTTGCTGAAATCTATGAAAGAAGCAATGTGGCAATGCTCGAACCATCTTACTTTGTGGAAGCTAAGGAGGATCAAAGGTGGATTGCAGCAATGCAGGAGGAGATTGCAATGATCCAGAAAAACCACACATGGGAGCTTGTTGACAGACCATCTGATAAGAATGTGATTAGGGTTAAGTGGGTGTTTAGAACAAAACTTAATCCTGATGGTTCTGTCAATAAACACAAAGATAGACCGGTGGTGAAAGGCTATGCACAAATATGGGGAGTAGACTATTCTGAAACATTTGCTCCTGTTGCACGACTTGATATAATAAGGTTAATGTTAGCTATTGCAGTAGAGAAGGGGTGGCCTATATTTCAGTTAGATGTCAAGTTTGCATTTCTGAATGGAGAGCTTGAGGAGGAGATTTGTGTTGAACAACCAGAAAGCTTCAATATCAAAGGGCAAGAAGAGAGTGTATACAGGTTGAAGAAAGCTCTATATGGATCAAGCAGGCTCCAAGAGCTTGGTATGGGAAGATAGATCGATATTTGCAGTGATTTTGGCTTTGTAAAAGCTTAAGTGAGTTCACTCTTTATGTCAAGAAGGTGAATCACAGTGTTGTAATTCTGTCACTTTATGTAGATGATCTATTAGTGACGGGGAATGATATGGAAATTGATAGAGAAGGTAAAGCAAGATCTATTTGCAGTTTTTGAGATGTCAGACTTGGGAAAGATGGCTTATTTTTTGGGTCTGGAAGTCAAACAGGCTTCATATGAGATCTTCATCTGTCAGAAAAAATACATGAAGGAAATTCTAAATAAGTTTCAAATGGAAGACTGTCGAAGTGTAAGCACTCTTATGGCTGCTAAAGAGAAGCTGCAAAAGAATGATTGAACAGATGCAACAGATGCTTCTATGTATGGAAGTCTAATTGGGTGTCTCATGTATCTTACAGCAACTAGACCGTATATTCTATTTGCTGTGAGTGTTTTATCCAGGTTTATGAGTAGTCTTAGGGCCCGTTTGGTTCAGCTTTGGGGAAATGCCCTTGAGAGAATGCAAATACCTTTGAGGTAAAGGGGTTTTCCGAAATGCTAGACCGTTTGGTAAACTGTAACTGAAAAGCCCTTTAGGGAAATGCAAGACTGTTTGGTAAACATGTATTTGAAAAGCCCTTTGGTGAGACTAAATTAAGTTTTTTAGTTTTAGTATTTTTAAAATTGTAAAAAAGAAACAATGACTATATAACATTTACATTTTCATGTTGAGAATAATATAAAAGATACATATTAATAAATTCATTTAAAAATTATATTAAAAGAATTTGATTATAGATTAGATGCAAAGCTCAACTTTTGGCTAAGGATTTTTTAAGTTTGTTTTCAACTTTGAATAATTTTTTTAATTATTAAAATATTAATCATTTTCGTTAATTAATGATCATTCTAGTATATTAATAAAAAGTTGGGCTATTGATTGTCAAAAAATAAAAATGATATAGCAAAAAAAAAGGTGAACTTATTTGGTGAATAATAAAGCGACCGATTGTGGATGTTATTTTTTTTTAGTAAGCATCGCATATAAAAATGGAAAGATTTTGTTCCATAAGTGATGTTTCGTTGAATATTCACATATATTTTAAGATATTTTGTTGGCAATTATTGCAATTGGTAGATAGTATAAAAAATTAAGTGATATATTATGTCAGCTCCGTGTTCATTAGTTAGTTTCGTGTTAACATCGTTGATTTGGCATCATATACATGTGTTGTATCGTGTCGTGTCGGTTCAATAATTTTCAAATCGTGTTTATGTCGAGTAAGTTGACACGATCAATTAATCATGTACGTACGACACTGACATGAATTGACACTCATAACTGTGAGCTCTATTTCTTGCTTACAAAGAAGAGCAAAGGAAGCATAACATCGATTGCTCCAAATTTTACCATGGGTAATCGGCAGGCCAAGATTATTAGCCATGACATGAGACTTCTAAATTTTGGCAGTATATAAATAAATAAATTAATTAAAAACGAGAAAGACTTGAATTATTAAAAAGAAGAAGCAAATCCATAGTTATGATTAGGGAAGAAGCAACGTAGAAACAAGGGGGGAATAAAATAAAACAAAAAGAAAATAAAGAAAAAGAAGGGGAAAAAATCCCAGAAAAATAGGCTCGAATCCCCTCGAGTCGATTTGGTCTGTTCCGAGTCTTCTAACCACCCAAACCCTCACCAATGAACTATATCCTGCAATGATTATCAAAAGATTAACTGAGAACCATCTTATGTTATATTGCCATAGGATTGATGCTCGCATGGCCTGGTGGGAACCGGCCCGGCAATAGAATTTGCATTGACAGGAATAGTTCTATCGTAGTCCAAACAATTTCACTGGTCTTGCTGTTCCGGAAGCTTCCACTATATCACTAGTGCTTCCGGATGATGGCGGCTTAAATGGCGCAGACCCGATGAACCCCGGCTCTTTCCCACGGCTTAGAGGTGGACCATTTGTTGCGGAAACAGGGAATGAATGTCACAAACTAATGCAAACAAACAAGGAGGACGGATGGTTGGGGTCGATTTTACATCGTGGCCTGACTTTGCACCAGCTGCCTCAAGACTAATCACTCTAAGGGCAACACCCAACATGAGAATCCATGTTCAATTATCACTACAAAACACGGATCATTCAAGCAGATAAAGAGTTAAGAGACACCAACCGACGATTGCCCTTAAAGATACACAAACGACGGGACCCAATAGACGGAAAAAGCAGCTAAGCTCGTAAAGAAAAAAACCCAGAATGCAGAGTCCACACACAACGGAATTAAACCAAAAAGATAGAAACTTCAATTACAGACTCCCACCAAATCCAAGCTACGAGAATAAAGCCCCTCCTTTTTCAGCACGCGACCACAAAACTTAAAGCGAATGGGAACCCAAATCAGAGAAGACAGAGCACTCGATTCAGCCGGACGTAACCCATAATTGCATCAAGAACGGAAACGAACGAGCAAGAACGAAAGACAAGAAAGGAGCGAACCCAACACGCCGTTACCGGGAGTCCATGGCAGGATAGGAGAGAGCTCCGAACCTGATGAAGCACCCGTTATGCCTAATTCACGCGCGAAGCCTCCTTTGGACCTTGGGCGGAGAGCCGAAGCCGTCGCCGCCGCAGAAGCGGAGCCGTCGCCGATCCGCGAGAGGAGGACCTTCGAGTGGTGCTCGGATTGCTCGGATCTCGGATCTCGCGCCGTGCGACGAACTTCGGCCTTGATGGAGTGGTGCTCGGATTCAAATCGGGATGGAGTGGTGCGAGTTGGTGTGGAGAGGAACGCTGTAGAGAGAGACGAGAAGAGAGCCGGTCGATGGAGAAAGAGAGGAAAACGTGGAAAGAGCTAGGGTTTTGTTTAGAATGGGTAAAAGTGGACTTTCAATAAAATTTTAAGGGTAAAATAGGCAATCGGGAAAATTCATTAATTCCCTACCTCAAGATGCCGAAAATGCTGAAATGCCCAAAGCAGGTCCCCACTGCTTTGGGCTTTCAGCATTCCAAAGGCAAGCATTTTGCCAAGTAGCCTTCAAATGCCGAACCAAACACCCTTATATTTTTCCCAAGGGGCTTTGGGGGCTCAAAGCCCCTTGGGAAAGCTGAACCAAACAGCCCCTTAGTCAGTTACATTTGATTGCAGCAAAAAGGGTCTTGAGATATCTCAAAGGAACATTGTTCTTTGGTGTGAAGTTTAAGAAATGTCATAAGTTTAATTTGCAAGGATTTTCTGATAGTGACTGAGCTGGTTCAGTAGATGACATGAAGAGTACATCTGGATATTGTTTTAGTTTTAGTTCTGCTTGTTTCTCCTGGTGTTCCAAAAAGCAAAAGATTGTAGCTCAGTCCACAGCAGAGGCTGAGTTTATAGCAGCTACTATAGCTACAAATCAAGCTTTGTGGCTGAAAAAAAATAATGAAGCATCTGTGGTTGAATTCTAGTGATTGCATTGAAATTAATGTGGATAATCAGACTGCTTTAGCAATATCTCATAATCCAGTTTTCCATGGCAAAACCAAGCATTTCAAAGTCAAATGTTTCTTTCTGCGTGAGGTGCAACAAAGTGGCGAAGTTAAGTTGGTCTATTACAGATCTGAAGATCATCTTGCAGATATGTTCACAAAACCACTTCAGGCTGGAAGATTTGAGCTATTAAGAGAGAAAATAGGAACCGCAGCAGCTGAAGAATCGATCCAAGGAGGAGTTTGTTGGAATTGTTCAGTTGCTGTTTTTTGTCATGTTTTCCTTTGTTTTACCCTGTTTTTTTTTTTATTAAAAAACAACCAAGTTGATTTAGTTATGTATTTAGTGTTTTTGCTATTTTCTAGGAAATTTAAAAGCACGTTTGTGTGCAGTTATGTGTTGCACGTATGTGAGCAGTTTCTGCTTGGTATTTAGTGGTTGTACTCGACAATTTTTTTCTTTAAGCACAAAACATATGAAGTGCTATGCTCTGTTTTTTTTTTCTTTTCTATCTCTCAAACAACAGAAATTTTTCTGTTTTAATTGTTGTTTTTATGAGCTTTAACAAAACTGACCTTGAGAGAGAAAAGTGAGATTTTTACAACCCTGTGGCCAAAATTAGCTAAAACCTTCAACTAGAGAGTGAAACTTCACTCAAAGATCTTTCCATCCATAGGTCGAACGTGCCAAATGGAAATGGGGAAGGCCTCCTAAAGCCCCCCGAAAGTACACCCTCCTGTTGGGCCAAGAAACACTGGAAATTTTTCGAAGTGTTGAGTCCGATTGGTCACGAGTGAAGGAAAGCCTGTGTTTTTGAGAAAGTTGAGAAACAAATGAGGAAAATGATGACTTTTACCCCAAACTAGAATAAATATAGTTTGGTTTGATGTCAAGTTTTCCAACAAAAGATGTCTTGAAGTCTAATTTTAGAGGTCAACGAAAACCTTCGTTTTCAGTTCTTTTTTTCTGCAAATCTTATTTCTAGTTGAAGAAGCCAACTTCCACAGTCCCCCGAGGATAATTTATCGGTTTCATCGGCCAAGAACCACTTGCAAAAGAAACTAGGAAGCAAGGTAAGTATCCTAGATGTATTTTTGTTCGAGTTTGAACATGTTTTAATAGTGAAAAATCAAGAGGAAAACTAGTCCAAGAAACTGATTTGAGGCTGAAATTTTTATAAGTGTTGAAATCTCTTCAAGAGTTTTGCATGTGTGCTTTTTGGAGAGGTTGTTTTGATGTGTTCGGTTGGTCATTCTCTATGATTTTTGTTGCATTTGAAAGCTCATGTTACCTACTTTCACTCGGATCAAGTAATGTTTCCCTTAGATCTCGTATGTGATGGATGTTAGGGCTTGAATATGAGCATGTAACCTATATGCTGGACTTGGGTTCAAACCCAGATTTGCAAAATCAACTTAAACCCGCATATTTGAGACCGATTTCAACTTAGTTCTTTTGTGTTTTAAGCTATGATTTCTATCTAATCTTGCTCCTTGCATGTGGTAGTATAATCTTGATACTTTAGTCCACATGAGATTGCTTATAGGTTGAGATTGAAGGCCGCAAACATGGCCCGAGGAAGCTGGTTTGGGGTGATTTGATGCACGCCAAGTGTTCAACGAAATGCGCAAACCAAGTTTCGATCTTGAAACAGTCGATTTGAGCCCGGTTATTGTGATATTCATGTGCTGTGTTGTTCAATGTTAGCATATATCGGTTTAGGAAATTATTATTTTTAATTAAATAAAAAATCCAAAAATTTCAAAAAAAATATAAAAGTGATAGATGTATCAAATTAAGGCAAAAATGGCATCTATAAACTTTTCGTATTTTTAAAAGGTCATTTTCCTAATTTAATGCTATTTTGGTATTTTATGATCATTTTTGTAAATAATCCATTTTGCATAGATTAAAATTATCTAGAGTAATTTCATGCATATTTAAATTTTTATTTCGCTCACGAGGGTCCTATCCCGGGGCGTGATAACAAGGCCATGTAATATTATTTGCCTGACTTGTATCGGGTCTTTCTTTTCCACATTACTTTCAAGTCATTTCAATTTCTTGGACATTTACTTGCACACCACTTTTCATTAATTTGAGTGTAAATGTCTCTTCTAAATTATGTTAGGATTAGTCTAGACATTAAGGAAAACAAACCTACAAAAAAAACATTTGCATGGACGCTTAGTGGTTTTACAAGAATTATAATTGGTAATCAAGATTGTGTGGCCATTTAGATTAATAACCTTTCAAGTTAGTGGTACCGCAAGGGTGCTAATAGAAACATTAGCGTAAACAAGTCCCCGTTCCTAGAAATCTCTGGTTGCGTAGGAATCGAGACAACATTCCCGTGTCTCGATTGGTTTCTAGCCAACCCCAATAGGCTAGTGGCGACTCCTAGAATTATTTAGGTTGTTAAGAACTAAAAAACAAAATCTAACGTCACACGAGATATGGGCTTGGGAGAGCCCACGCCTAATTTAGGGCCATTGGTCCGCCTCTTTAGGCAAATACCCCTAAACCTTCTTCATTTTCCCACGGACAGAAAAAAAAAGAAAGGTCGTGACAGCTTGGTGAATCCGTTGGGGACTTGGTTGCAAACCTTAGAGGACTTAGGCCGTAATAATTTGGTTGGTTGTTTACTAACATGGTCTTCATTTGATAGTGCGTGTCAAAGTTGCGTGGAAAACAATGTTAGTCCGCTTAAAATGTGTTAAATGTTTTGTAGGTTTGAAGTAATAAGGGGTGGAGTGTTCGTTAACCCATTTCTTTTGCAAGGAAGCGTAGGAATGTATGCCGATATGGATGAAATTGAAGTATTGTTTGGATATCAATTGATGTGCGTGCCTTTATACTTATCTTAGCACTACACATTTACACACACAACCCGCGATCTAAAACCCCGATCGCATTAGGAAGCCATAGGAGGTGCCAAAAGATGGAACCCATGCGGGGAATGACCCATGGTTATCCACTTTTGGTCCCGCTCATTTTGATTAATGATAAAGAGAACTGTCCGACGTAAGTGCGGAGTGGGGAAAACTCTTTTGAACTAATCAAAATGGGGATCTTAAGCCTTTATAATTCCACCTTTATGCGTCAAACCTCACAAGTTTACATCCGCGTGTCTATGTGATTAAAAACAAAAACAAAAAGTCTCTTCACCCATTGTAAGTATGATTTCTCTATCTACTTGCTCACCTCGGATTGAAATTTTCATTTTTTGGAGATTCGCGGAAATTAATGGAATGCCCTTGAAAATATAGGCTTGGTACTCACTCTTAATAAATAAGCATTTCAAATACCTATCATCTGACCCTACAAAACATATGTTTTTGTTTAAATTTTCAATTATGAACTCAAAGTCACATTTTGTATAGAAACTCTTCAAAGTCAAGATGACATTTTGGGGCATAGAATTAAAATCAAATTTTCAATAAAATTCTTTCTTGGTCACATTCTGAAATTAAAATTCAAATCACATTTTGTGTATTGATTTCTCAAAATAAAAATCACCTCACCTTTGCATGAGTGAAATTACAAATTAATCTTTCAAAATCAATGCCCCCTTTGTGTATGAAGCTTTTGGAACGGAGTGGGCATTCAATTGATAGCCGCGGATCGATCTTTTAATGAAATCCCCTCTTACTAATAAAATCTTGACGAAATACCAAATTATCATAAGTGGATATTACGGAGAATGTATCGTCACCTTGATTTCATTATAAGAGGTGGCTTTATTGAGAGATCAATTTTCCATTCATGTACTGACATTATCTTCCTTTTGCAAGTCATGTGTGACAACCATTCCTTGAACTCCTCTTACTTGACCATGCCAAAAGTGGACTTTAAAGCTAGAACGAGAATTGTGTTTATTATGCTCCTCTACAAAAGAGCTTCTTGTACTTTATCCTTGTCATTATTCCTATTAGGAACCGTGTTTTGCATTTTGGGTTTTGATTGTGGACCCAATCGAATGCTTTTGTAAATAATACAACTCACATTTTTGAATAAGGAAGTTAGAGTTCATAAAAATCATATCCTTTAAAACACTACAAACGGACCATTTGGGCTTTTTATGCCTTAGCTTCAAAATGTTTGAAAATGAGTTTCAAGAAGAACTTGCAAAATATTTTATCTCTTCACTTAATCGCTTTCGCAGGTTGATCTGCAGAATGATGCTTTGAGGGGGTAAGGTTGTAATCATTCCAATAGGAATTTCTTATTCAACAACTAACTCGACCATCCATTTTTGTCAAATAGGTAAAATGACGGTTTTGTTCAAGACTGACAAAAGCGTGGGCCTTTCCCTAATAGACATATGAATTCAAATATTGAGATTATGTGTGAAAAGAACCATCAAAGTCTCAAAGATCACAAATCTACTGGCCTAATGAAGTTCCACATCCTAGACGAGCTCATATTAATTTGACATTCTTCATGGAAGAAGAAATCTATAGACATTCTTTGGCATCAAACTACTGTGTTGGTTGCAAACAAGAAGCAACTATAATCCCTCCACTTCCAACAGTTTCTTGGCTTCCAATCCTGTATGGAGATGATTATTGGTGGTATGCAAGACAACACTTCAAGATGTAGATGTACACAAACAAGAATCGGTCATCAAATGTTGCCTTCAAATAAAAAGTGGTAATCGTTTCGAGTTAAATTCAATTTATTTTAGGAATGACTTGTCCTTGCACTTTGTGCAAATTTTAGTGAGGCAAATTACTGGCAAGTAACAAGATTACATGGGGAGGACAACCTGGTCCAGAATCACACGATCTCTAAAAGAAAAGGGTGTGTTCATTTCAAAAATCAAAACAACTCATTCATAAACTGACATAGCCACCCATGCTTATAGATTGTGAAGTGGGAAATGCATTGATGCACCAAAAATGGCAAAAAAATCACCTAGCCTAAAAGGGGTACGCGGGAAACTGAGTAAAGCATGAAGGATTCAAATGAAATGAAGATTCATCAATCCAACGTAATGAAGCTGCATATGGACAAGTTATCTAACTCAATGTGGCATACATTCGACTATGAGGACAATATCTTCCCTTCTTCCACAAAGCTACAATGAGATGCCGTGGCACCCCTCAACGGTCCCCGATCCGTTAGGGTCGCCACAGTTCGCTTACCTTTCACTTTTCTTATTAACATGTTACTCTGATACCATTTCAATTGCAGCGGGTCCATACAACCTGGGGGTATACATGTGACACCCCGAACCACCTAGGGTCGCCACAGGCACCTGGCGTTACACCTAATTACATCTCTTAGCTGAAGCGTCGTAATTCATAGACACATTTTTTTTTAAAAACGGTCCCAGCGTAGCTCATTAGCGGAAGCAAATTAAAACATCACCATCTCTCCCCCTACCAACCATGATACAAATACACACCACTAATCATCATGATTTTATAGACAAGCCATGGCACTTTATTTACATATATTTTCAAGATGGGACTTCTTTGGGTTGATACATCAAAAGGAAAAGCCAAGACTCAGCCATGTCCGGCCTAAAACCCCAAAAAGAACCCTCGACCCTCTACATCTCCCGTGCACAACCCCCATCATCAGTGTCGGCTAACTATCCCAAAAAGATCCATCTCCTACTCGTCACGCACGGGCCTCACACCCAATCCGGTACATCAGGTGGTGGCAGTGGCAACATCCCTCTCATCACCCCGTCGCGACAAACGTGGACAAAGATGAACTCCTGGACAATCGGGCCTCCAGCTAGGCCTATGTCGTACATGACAAAACATCGTACTCGTATATACGTCAATCCAGGCACAAAACGACAGCCGAACTCCTCGCACTCAACCTCGACATCGGATGGTAGATCGTAAAATACACCCCGCGTGACGGCAGGGAGCGGCATGCTGCTAATCTAAAATGTTGGTCCCCAAAAGGGGTGAGTACAACCACTCAGCAAGTAAAGGAATCCAATAACCACTCAATGCATCATACAAGTCATATATGCATTTCAGGCATTACTTACCTTGAAGCCATGCGCATACTATCATGCATCATCACCACAATCATAACACATACATGTGTATCATCATGTCATACTCATATCATCGTCATCATGCCATTATTATATCACACATGTCATCATCATCATGTCATCATCACATCACACATGTCGTTATCGTCATGGCATCATCACATCACACATGTCCTCATCATCATGACATCATCACATCACACATGTCATCATCATCATGACATATCATCATGCTATATCATATATCATCATCATCATCATACACATCATCATCATACATATCATCATATATCATCATCATCGTCATGCATATCATCATGCCATAGGTGATCATCATCATCATACATATCATCATATATCATCATCATCATTATGCATATCATCATATATCATCATAATCATCATGCATATCATCATGCCATTGGTGATCATCATCATCATGTTATATCATATCATGCATGGTTCAATTTTCCACTTTTAACTTTCCATTCGATCACCACATCACCCTTCCTCGGATCACCACTTTCATCTCATATTTTACACTCGCATCCCATGCGAGAAAGAAAACCTCTGGCATTCAGCCATTCCAGGCCACCGGGCATCCGACCCCCCACATTCCGGGCATCTCGCATCCCAACTAGCATCACGAGGCATTCCCCTCGGACAAAGACCTCCGACAGGGCTTCCGGCATTTACACTCCCTGGCTGGGCATCCCGCACCCCAATCTTGGCATCGCGAGACATTCCCCTCGGGCAAAGACCTCCAACAGGGCTTCCGGCACCCCCGACTCTCCGGGCATCCTAAATCTCCCAGGGCCATCCGGCAATGTATCTCTATACATTTCGGGCATCATCATCCACCACAACCATCTCATCATTTAACATTACTCATGTTCACTAATTTCGGTCTTAATTTAGCATGGCATATAATGTATTGGAAATCAACAATCATGTTCAGCATTTGAATTCACACATGCATCTCAATGCATACATCAAAACCTCATCACACATACTACATGGTGCAATTTTTTATAAAATAAAATTCATGGAATTTATGCCAATTAAAATAATCCATTTATCATGCCCTTTTTATTTTTATTTTATTTAAATTCCAGCTCGTGCCATTTTCAAAAGATATTAAATTTAATTATTTTTAAAATATCAAAAATCATAAAATTAAGGCAAGTGATAAAAAAGACAATAGGATGATGATTTCATGTAAAATACATGGCCAAATAAAATTTCACATAATTCCATAAATCACACAAAACAGCATATAATTTTCGGATGAAATCAGAATGCACAGTTTCCGAAGAAATTCGATTAAAATATCCATACGACCTCAAAAATTACGAAATTTTACCGAGCTATAGCCAAGACATTAAAGTACATTTTTCATGCAGAATTCCAAGTCATTTTATTTTTAGATAAATTACTACAGTCTCAGGAAGCTTCTGAATCCAACACCGAATCGTCCAGTACATGCTTCTCAGAAATACTGAGTTTTCACCTACCTATTCTTCTTCTTTTCCTCTGAAATTTGGATATGTTATACATCAAGATTTTCTATTCAAGTTTCATGAAGAGATCCAATTCAAATATGCAGTGTATAGTCGTCGTTTAGGTCCATGAAGTCTCGGGTGTCTCTTAATACATCTCCAGAATTACCGTCTCCAAGATCTAGTCGATTTACTAGGTTATACTTGTTCATTTCACTTAAAATTTGAGTATGTTGTAGCTTAAGATGTCCCCTACAACTTTCATGAAGAAATCGAAGAGATATTCTTAGCACAAATCAACATGCAACCACAAATCCATCAAAAGGTCAATGAAATCTTTCCAGATCTGAGGTCTCAGTAGGATGAGAGTTTAACCCCTCAAATCTCCATCATTTTCCACCAAATTTTAGTATGTTGTAGTTTAAGATGTCAGCTACAACTTTCATGAAGAGATCAAAGCCAAAATCTGACTCAAAATGTTCAAGAGAAAACAGCAACACCACTCAAGAACAAGCCATTTAAGCTTCGGTTTTCCTCTCCTAATCACCCAAAATTCGACATACATGTAACACACACACATGCAAGAGCAGCTAGAGGACTCCAACTTGCCTCTAGACCGGACGGACGACGGCACACGGCGGCGATCACGGCGGCACACGGTGGACGGACGGCGACTCCTCGGCTTCTCCTCTCTCAGCCACTCTCTCCCTCTCTCTCTCTTGCACAATCTCTCTCTCTCTTGGGCGAACAAGCAACCGGCCACTCTCTCTCTCTCCTTCCCTTTTATTTCCCCTAAACCTCATCATTAGTAATCATTTCTTGCCTCCTAATTAGCCAATGCATGCCATCTTCCTTTGTGCCACTTGTCTCAATGCATGCATAATGGGCTTGGGCTTTTGGGCTTGGGCTTGGGCCTTCCTTTGGGCCTCCTTTGTGGCCGACGGCCACTCCTCCTCGGGCCTCAATGGGCCGGTCGACAGCCCCTCCGTGGGCTCCTATTTGGGCTGGCCATTCGGCCCACTAAGCTTAGGCTAATGGGCCTAAGGCCCATCCTAATAAAATTTAAATTTTTCCCTTTTCATAATTTCTTCTATAAATTTTCAATTTTCAATTTCCACATGACCAAAGTCTTGTAACATTTTATTTATGGGAATTTAATTCATAAGGTGCATGGCCAAGCATAGATTATTATCATTAATCTATCTAATTTAAAATCTCATAAACACGAGCACAAATCACCTAATCTTAAAAAGAGACTAATGGCTAAAGTATAAACCATAGGTAATTTCATTACCTAATTAGAGGCTTTAACACACCTTATAACTTGACTTTGAATTTTGGGATGCCACATTACATCTTTTAGATCGATCCCTTGTGCAATTTATATACGGAAGCACATCCAACAACTCCCTTCCCTATATTCAGAAAACGATGCACACCAACTAAACATGTATAAGTAAAAGCCGTACACTTTTATTTACTTAAACCAGATAGACATCATTCATTGGTACATCAAAATGCCGTAGTCTTCTATATTCGGCTATACTTCAAAAGATGACTGACATTTCCTCCAAAAAGCCATACATTTAAAGTCCATCAATTAGTGTCGGCGTCCAAAAGTTCCTTCCCCTACTATCCTCCTCCTCGCGGTCATGTCCAATCACTTGATCCATCTACTGGTAGTAGTGGCAGCAGAGGCGTCTTATCTAGTCTGAAATGTTGGTCCTCGAAGGGGTGAGTACAACTACTCAGCAGGTAAAGGACCAATAAACCACTCGATGCATCATGCCACACAATCATCACAATCATAGCATTACATGTCATTGAAGTATCCATGCACAATTTACCTTGATATCATGCACAAGTCATCATACCTCATGTACATACATCATCATATAGTCATCACCATCATGTCATACACTTACCATCATCACGTCATACATATAGCACCATCATTACCATGCATACATGCACTCATCATCATCATATCACATGTACCATCATCATTACCATGCATTTATCAATCATCATATAACATGTACCATCATCATTACCATGCATCCATGCACATATCATCATCATATCACATGTACCATCATCATTACCACACATTCATCAATCATCATATAACATGTACCATCATCATTACCATGCATCCATGCACATATCATCATCATATTACATGTACCATCATCATTACCATGCATCCATGCACATATCATCATCATATTACTTGTACCATCATCATTACCACGCATTCATCAATCATCATATAACATGTACCATCATCATTACCATGCATCCATGCACATATCATCATCATATCACATGTACCATCATCATTACCATGCATCCATGCACATATCATCATCATGTCACATGCATATACCATCATGCATATTTCAATTTCAATTTCTCAATTTCATCATTTCATATTGGACCGCCACATTTATCTTTCCCGGGACCAATGTTTGCATCCCACAATTCATCGCTCGCATCCAACCAGACATCGTGAGTAACCTCCGGGCATGTATCCAAGATACAACCGGGCATCCGACATTTACACTCCCTGGCCGAGCATCTCGCATCCCAACTAGCATCACGAGGCATCCCCCCGGGCATAAACCTCCAGGGCTTCCGGAATTACGTACCGACATACCACCAGGATTCCCCCCTCCTCTAGAATTACGTACCGTATACCACCGGGCATCTCGAAACTCCCGAGGACCCTCCACAATTACGCCACTAGGCCACCCGGCATCCGGCACTCAGCCAGCACTCCTTATTAACATGTCACTCGATACCATTTTAATTGTAGCGGGTCCATACAACTGGGGTTTACATCTTTTAGATTGGTCCTTGCGCAATTTATATACGGAAGCACATCCAACAACTCCCTTCCCTATATTCAGAAAACGATGCACACCAACTAAACATGTATAAGTAAAAGCCGTACACTTTTATTTACTTAAACCAGATGGACATCATTCATTGGTACATCAAAATGCCGTAGTCTTCTATATTCGGCTATACTTCAAAAGATGACTGACATTTCCTCCAACAGTCATACATTTAAAGTCCATCAATTAGTGTCGGCGTCCAAAAGTTCCTTCCCCTACTATCCTCCTCCTCGTGGTCATGTCCAATCACTTGATCCATCTACTGGTAGTAGTGGCGGCGAGCGTCTTATCTAGTCTGAAATGTTGGTCCTCGAAGGGGTGAGTACATAACTACTCGGCGGTGAAAGCGACAATAAACCACTCAATGATCATGCCACACAATCATCACAATCATAACATCACATGTCATTGAAGTATCCATGCACAATTTACCTTGATATCATGCACAAGTCATCATACCTCATGTACATACATCATCATATAGTCATCACCATCATGTCATACACTTACCATCATCACGTCATACATATAGCACCATCATTACCATGCATACATGCACTCATCATCATCATATCACATGTACCATCATCATTACCATGCATTTATCAATCATCATATAACATGTACCATCATCATTACCATGCATCCATGCACATATCATCATCATATCACATGTACCATCATCATTACCACACGTTCATCAATCATCATATAACATGTACCATCATCATTACCATGCATCCATGCACATATCATCATCATATTACATGTACCATCATCATTACCATGCATCCATGCACATATCATCATCATATTACATGTACCATCATCATTACCATGCATCCATGCACATATCATCATCATATTACTTGTACCATCATCATTACCACGCATTCATCAATCATCATATAACATGTACCATCATCATTACCATGCATCCATGCACATATCATCATCATATCACATGTACCATCATCATTACCATGCATCCATGCACATATCATCATCATGTCACATGCATATACCATCATGCATATTTCAATTTCAATTTCTCAATTTCATCATTTCATATTAGACCGCCACATTTATCTTTCCCGGGACCAATGTTTGCATCCCACAATTCATCGCTCGCATCCAACTAGACATCGTGAATAACCTCCGGGCATGTATCCAAGATACAACCGGGCATCCGACATTTATACTCCCTGGCCGGGCATCTCGCATCCCAACTAGCATCACGAGGCATCCCCCCGGGCATAAACCTCCAGGGCTTCCGGAATTACGTACCGACATACCACCAGGATTCCCCCCTCCTCTAGAATTACGTACCGTATACCACCGGGCATCTCGAAACTCCCGAGGACCCTCCACAATTACGCCACTAGGCCACCCGGCATCCGGCACTCCCTAGCCAGGCACTCCTTATTAACATGTCACTCTGATACCATTTTAATTGTAGCGGGTCCATACAACCTAGGGGTTTACATCTTTTAGATTGGTCCCTTGCGCAATTTATATACGGAAGCACATCCAACAACTCCATTCCCTATATTCAAAAAACGATGCACACCAACTAAACATGTATAAGTAAAAGCCGTACACTTTTATTTACTTAAACCAGATGGACATCATTCATTGGTACATCAAAATGCCGTACTCTTCTATATTCGGCTATACTTCAAAAGATGAATAACATTTCCTCCAACAGTCATACATTTAAAGTCCATCAATTAGTGTCCGCGTCCAAAAGTTCCTTCCCCTGCTATCCTCCTCCTCGCAGACATGTCCAATTACTTGATCCATCGGTAGTAGGTAGGGGCAGAGGCGTTTTATCTAGTCTCGAAATGTTGGTCCCCGGGGCGAAGTGAGCACAACTACTCAAAGTAAAGGACCAATAAAACCACTCGATACATCATGCCACACAATCATCACAATCATAGCATTACATGTCGTTGAAGTATCCATGCACAATTTACCTTGATATCATGCACAAGTCATCATACCTCATGGACATACATCATCATATAGTCATCACCATCATGTCATACACTTACCATCATTATCATGCATCCATGCACTCAACATCATCATATCACATGTACCATCATCATTACCATGCATTCATCAATCATCATATAACATGTACCATCATCATTACCATGCATCCATGCACATATCATCATCATATCACATGTACAATCATCATTACCATGCATTCATCAATCATCATATAACATGTACCATCATCATTACCATGCATCCATGCACATATCATCATCATATCACATGTACCATCATCATTACCATGCATCCATGCGCATATCATCATCATATCACATGTACCATCATCATTACCATGCATCCATGCACATATCATCATCATATTACTTGTACCATCATCATTACCACACATTCATCAATCATCATATAACATGTACCATCATCATTACCATGCATCCATGCACATATCATCATCATATCACATGTACAATCATCATTACCATGCATTCATCAATCATCATATAACATGTACCATCATCATTACCATGCATCCATGCACATATCATCATCATATCACATGTACCATCATCATTACCATGCATCCATGCGCATATCATCATCATATCACATGTACCATCATCATTACCATGCATCCATGCACATATCATCATCATATTACTTGTACCATCATCATTACCACATTCATCAATCATCATATAACATGTACCATCATCATTACCATGCATCCATGCACATATCATCATCATATCACATGTACCATCATCATTACCATGCATCCATGCACATATCATCATCATGTCACATGCATATACCATCATGCATATTTCCATTTCAATTTCTCAATTTCATCCTTTCATATTGGACCGCCACATTTCTCTTTCCCGGGACCAATGTTTGCATCCCACAATTCATCGCTCGCGTCCAACCAAACATCGCAAGTAACCTCTGGGCATGTATGCAAGATACAACTGGGCATCCGGCACCCCCACATTCCGGGCATCTCGTATCCCAACTAGCATCACAAGGAACCTCCGGGCATGTATCCAAGATACAACCGGGCATCCGGCATTTACATTCCCTGGCCGGGCATCTTGCATCCCAACTAGCATCACGAGGCATCCCCCCGAGCACAAACCTCTAGGGCTTCCGGAATTACGTACCGACATACCACCAGGATTCCCCCCTCCTCTGAAATTACGTACCGTATACCACCGGGCATCTCGAAACTCCTGAGGACCCTCCGCAATTACGCCACTAGGCCATCGGGCATCCGACACTCCCTAGCCAGGCATCCCGACACTCCCGGGGCATCGTCAGCTCGCACCTCCGACGGCATTCTCATTTATCATAGTTTATATTCACAATTGTGGCACAATTTCAACATGGCATATAATGTGATGGCAAACAAGATCATTTTCATCATTTGATTTATATATGCATTTCCAATCATCAACATACGTGTAGCAGGATCCAATCACTTATGTCAATACAATCCATGGGGTCCATGCAACATAGAATAATCCATACATCACGACCTTTTTGAGATTTACCAAATTCCAGCTTGCACAATTTCGGAAAACATGTAAATTAAATATCCATATGATCTTCGAAAATCATGATATCAGAACATGTAATAGACAAGACATAAAGGTAGCAATTCCATGAAGAACACATGCCCAAAAGAGCTTCACACAAGAAGATATGGCTCACACAATACAACATGCACAATTCGGATAAAGTCAGATTGTGCAGTTCTTGAAATATTTCGATTAAATTACCCGAATGACCTACAAAAATTATGAAATTTTACCAGGTTATATTCAAGACACTAAAGTAGGTTTTTCATGAAGACATCTAGGCCAGATTAGTTCTAGATAATTTTATATAGTCATCCGAAGCTTCTGGTTCTAGCACCGAAACGTCCAGTGTAGGTATCTCCGAAATATCGAGTTTTCACCTACTCATTCTTCTTCGTTTCCTCTGAAATTTGGATATGTTTTGATTCAAGGGGTCCCCTACAACTTTCATTATGGTATCTAACCGAAATTTCCAAATAATAGTCTCCATATGGGTCTAAGAAGTCTCGGGTGTCCGGTACCGCGTCTCCAGATTTACCGTCTTCAAGAGTAAGTCGATTCACTAGGCTATACTTGTTAATTTTACTTAAAATTTGATTATGTTAGTATTTAATATGCTCTATACAATCTTCATGAAGAAGTCGAAGAGAGATTCTTGATAAAAATCAACATGCAACCACAAATCTACCACAAGGTCAGCAAAACAGTTCCAGATCTAGTGTCTCCGTAGGATGAGAGTTTGACCCCTTAAATATCCACCATTTTGCACCAAATTTTAGTATGTTGTATTTTAAGATGTTGACTACAACTTTCATGAATAAATAAAAGTCAAAATCGAACTCAAAACATGCATGCAAGCTCTCACAAGATTCTGGCTCAGGCGGTCCATACGAAAACAGCAAGCATATTCAAGAACAAGGCACATTTTTGTTTCGGTTTCGCCTACCCTAACATCCGAAACTCACCACTAACAAATCATACATGCAAGGCACACATACAAGAGTGGAAATCAGTCTCAACTTGCCTCTAAGATCAAGCGGACGACAGCAATCGGACGGCGTGCAGGCGGCGACGTGCGAGTTCCTTCCTTTCTCTCTTCCTCTCTTCCTCTCTTCCTCTCTTTCTCTCTTTCTCTCTTTCTCTCCTCTCTCTCGGCACCTAGACCAACCACTCCCTCTCTCTCTCTCTCTCTCTCTCTCTCTCTCTCTCTCTCTCTTTGGTTGTATATATATATATATATATGCATGCAAATCTTATTTTGCATGGGGGACACTTGTCCCTAAGAAGGAGACACGTGTGTCCTTTGCTGAAGACACTTGGAGGCCATGCGGCTCCTCCTTCTCCCCCTCCATGCATCGACATGGGCCGGGCTTATGGCCCACTTTAGGCCCATCTCACTTGGGCCTAAAGCCCAAACTTAAATGGCCCAAGTTTATTTTTAATAATACATCTTAATCCTCAATTTAAATAAATACCTAATTGCATAATAAAAGGCCAAAAGACTTTGCAACATAGTTTAATAAAATTCAACTTATAAAATTCATGGCCAAATACGTAATTTCCTCATCAAATAAAATCCTTGGTCTCACATGAACATAGGATGCGTTTCCAACAACAATAATTATCCATTTATATAAATACCAGATCATTCTTATTCACTTAGTCATAAATCTTGAAATCATAATTCAATAAACTCCTACTTATAAAACATGGCCGTGAATTATTTTTGGGATGCCACAATTCTCCCCTCCTTAGAGAATTTCATCCTCGAAATTAGACATCACTTATGTCTCTTCAAACAAGTGAGGGTACCTTTCCTTCATCTCATTTTCACTCTCCCATGTGGCTTCCTCCACATCATGATATCACCATAGCATCTTAACCAATAGAATTCTCTTGGTCCTAAGAATTTGTTCCTTTCAATCCAGTACTTGCACAAGCTCTTCAATGTTCCTCACTTTCTCATCCATTTTTATGGCTTCATGATCGAGTATGTGACCAAGGTCTGACTGATACTTCCTTAGCCACACCTATACTTTTCTAAAAGCTATTGTTATACACAAATTCTACCAAGTATAACTTTTGATCCCAACTTCCTTTAAAGTCAAGGATGCAAGCTCTTAACATGTCCTCTAATGCTTGAATCACTCTTTTCGTTTGTCCATCCATCTATAGATAAAAAGCAGTACTAAATGGGAACTTTGTCCCTAAAGCATCTTGGAGACTTCTCCAAAACTTTGAAGTAAACCTAGATTCTCGATGATAGTTACAGGGATATCGTGTAAGCGTACCACTTAGCTTACATGTATATCAGCAATTTTATCCATCGGATAATCTACGCGAACTACTAGGAAATGGGCAGACTTGTCAAGCGGTCTAGTATCACCTAGATAGAGTCGTGACCACTTAATGTCCTTGGTAATCCTTGCACAAAATCCATCGTCACATAATCTCATTTCCATTCTGGTATATCTAACGATCTCAATCGAACACACCATTTAGCCGAATTATCCCTATACCTTTGTCACCATCAATTCAAGCCTAGAACCATCAAAATCGACACCATTAACAACTCATTTGGTTCAGTCCAACAAAGACATTCACTACGCTTTCACTGCAACATAAATTCAAGCCTAAAATATAGCATCATTCCTTCAATTCAAATATCGATAGTCCACCAAGACTCACTCAATTCAAAGATCGACAATCCACCAAAATAAGAACTTGTCTAGTTTCCATCGAGTATATCTCATATCTCATCCTAAAGGATCATCACTTAGACTAATCATTCATCAAATCCACAATTTGAACTTCCACCATCTCATCTTGGAAAGACTATAACCACAATTGATCATATCCACTAATTCTACCAAACCTTTTCAAACTGAGATCATCACCTAAAATTAAAAGTTGACCATCATCAATTAAGCCTATTATTCCAACATTTAAACCACAACTAATTCCATGTCTCATATGACCACTCAAACTCATGGCTTCCAAGATCAATTTATACATACTAAATGCCTCCATGTAATGCATCAAGACTTCCAATGAGATCCTCTAATAGGAAGTCACTACTTAGCTCGAATGATCATAACTTAATCCTTAAATTCATAACTCACTCTCCATAATTGACTTCTTAAGCCTTGTTTGCAGCACTACGCTTAGATGCTACGCATGCTCTTTAGGTCCTTTAGAATATATCAGGATATCATCAAATGAAGACAATCACAATTTATCCAAATAAGGCTTAATTGATCCTATTCATTAAATCCATGAATGCAGCTAAGGCATTCGTCAATCCAAATAGCATAACTAGGAACTCATAGTATCCATAGCGAGTCCTAAATATGGTCTTAGAAATGTCTTCTTTCTTAATCCTTAACTGATATCCTGATCTCAAATCAACTTTTAGAAAAGACCGAACTTCCTTGCAGTTGGTCAAATAGGTCATCAATTCTAGGTAATGAGTACTTACTCTTAACAATTACATTATTCAATTGCCTATTATCAATGCATAAATGCATCGACCTGTCCTTCTTTTTCACAAACAAGAGTTCTACAAGCTTAACCATGCTTCCGTTGCGCCACTCTGATAGACTTATCCCAGAAACACTACCCTCCTAGTTCAATTCATAGTCCGGTTCATTCCTGCCCCCCTTTTGCCATCCTAGAAGCCTGCCAGGAGCCGCTCCTTATTCAGGTCCTCTAACCTCGGCGTCCACTCCCCACCCTTATCAGACCGGGACGTTAGAGGTACACCAGCTTTCGCCTAGTTCGAACCCAAACTACACATCCATTGGAGGGTCTCGTTTCAATAGGAACTAACTTACATAGATATTATCCGTTTTGGCCTATCCCATTCTTAGCCTCACGGTTTTATCCATAGCGCATGGGTAAAGTAGTATCTTAGGAGATCATTCATCCTAGTCCATTGCTTACGGAGCTAGTTCATTCTTACGATGACATTAAAGTCATACATAACTATCACTATCAAGTCCATTTCCAGATCTCATTCCCCTAGGGTTATCTCACACATTTCACATAATAACGTAGATAACAACATGTCCTTCAGTGATGTAGAAATACAAAGAGGCATATCTAAAGATTTGGTTCCTATTTCTCACAATCATCTATATTTTTCGGACACAAATGAATGTGTGTCACTCATATCAAATAACGCATATACCTTCTTATCCCTCTATTAAAATCATACCTGAGATGACACTTTTGGAAGCTCCTGCTTCCTCTTGAGTGACCGCATACACCATTCCTTGTGGTGGTGGCCTTTGTGGATTCCTTGGTGGATTTGGTTCAACAGTACTTTGTTGTACCTGTTGTTGGAGAAATCTTCTTGAAGTGTTTTGAAGTTGACAAATCGTTTCTATCAGTCTAGTCGAAGGCTTGCGAGACTCGTTATTTAAAGTCGAAGACCTTGGGACAGCCAGACTCAAGACTCAAAGTCTATCCTCATTGATAGTCTTTAATCCGTTGAAGAAAGGTTATCCGAATCTGGATGTTTCGTTGAGGATTTAACCTTATCAACTGGAGAAGATCTCATGGTTGGAGAAGACATAAACGGAGTCCTTTGATTGATCGAAGATTGATTCAATAAATTGAAGATCCGGTGATTGCCTAAATATTATTGGAAGGTTCTGCTTATGGAAACCGAGATCCTGATTGTATGGGCGAACATGATTGATGGGTTATCAACACGTTCCTTTAATAGCTTGAACAATCTTCCTAATTGATTCCATCCAACGGGTAGATTGGAGGAATTCCTTTGGTAAGTGCCAACGGGTATGATGGCATAAAGAAGTATATAAGAAAGACTGTCTTAGTTGTTCAAGGAGTGCGCGATAGAAGAATTCCAAAGTCGAAGCTCCTTTTTGTTTAGACAAATCCTTTGAGCGAATACTTGTATACGAAAAGAGAGTCTATATTTGTGAGAAATCTTGAGGAGGTGTGGTAGAACATCTACACTTTGTGGAATCAAGGCAAAGCTGTGCTGTAACCTCTTTCTTGTTCATAGTGGAATCCAGCCAATAGGCTGTCAGTGAAGAAGAGTGGACGTAGGCTTGATATAAGCCGAACCACTATAAACCGCCTGTTAAATTTTCTCTTCTCTCAGTCTTACTTTGATTATCGTTTCCTCCAACTGTCTAGTATTGTGCAATTGCTTGAGAAAAATTCTTTATATACCTATTCACCCCCCTCTAGGTACTCATACTGGCAATATCAATTGGTATCAAAGCCCGTGTGCTTACTTTATTTGAAGTGTTTTACTTCGTAGTAAAAGATCCATGGCTAGTATGCTAGCACCAGGGCTGATGGAAGGGCAAAACAAAACCAGACCACCCTACTTTGATGGAAAGGATTACAACATACGGAAGAACAAGATGAAAGCTTTCCTTCGATCAAAGGATCCTCTCGGAATGGGACGTTGTAGAAAAGGAATTACTCCTACCACGCATCAATCTCGAAAAGAGGAAAAGAAACGATGAAACCAGAGGAATGTCTCAGGAAGAAATAATCAAGAGACAAGCACTCGATGTAAAAGCAATTTACTCCTTATATTGTGCTTTATCACCAACTGAATATAATAGAATATCTTCTTGTGGTACAGCAAAAAAAGTTTGGGACAGATTGCATATCACCTATGAAGGAACAGTCAGTGAAGGAAACAAGAATCAACATTCTTCTCGGTCAATACGAAGCCTTGAGAATGAAACCGGGAGAATCTATATCGACATGTTTAGTCGTTTTACAGATATTGTGAATGGTCTTGAAAATCAAGGTCAACCAACTTCTGATCCCATGAAGGTAAACAAGCTACTGCGTGGACTCTCTAGGGATTGGAATCACATAAAGACTTCGATAAGAGAGACGCAAAGAATTATGCCACTATCTGTCGACGAGCTAATTGGAACTCTTCAGTCTTATGAAGTGGAACGGATCAATGAAGATGAAGATCCAAAAGGTAAGAAATCCATTACATTAAAATCAAATGATGATTCGATGATACAGATTGAAGAAGATATGGACGATGAGGAGCTTGCTCTCATGATAAGAAGATTCAGAAAATTGAATAGAAAAGGAAGAAGGTTCAACTCAAAGAAACAAAGCTTTCAAAGACAGCAGACCAAGTCGTTGATGATGAGGAACCAAACAAAGACATAGTCTACGCTTTGAATGTAAGAAAAAGGGACACATCGGACCCAACTTGTCCTCTTGAAGAAGAAGAAAAAGGAAAAGCTGAAAGATTTCGAAAAGCTCTCAAAGCCGAAACTGGAGTGACACGAGTGTGAAGAAAGTGATAATGAATATGCCAATCTATGTCTGATGGCACAATCAGACTCGGACTTTGGATCAGACTCAGACAGTGAATTTGAGGCAAGTGATATTAAAATTCCTGTCAAAGTTTCTAAATATATTGATGAATTATGTTTTAGTCTTAAGACTTCTCTCAAAAGAATTTTCGAACTGAAAAAGGAAAACTCAGCTCTAAAACAAAAGGAAAATGTTTTAGTAGAAAGAGTTAAAAGTCTAGACTTGTTGTTTCCACTCTTAAAGAAAATGAAGATAATCTTTTAAAAGAAAATACTTTTTAAAAAATAGACTTATCAAATATCTCAAAGAAATTTTCAATAGGGTCCGAAAAACTTGAGAAAATTCTTTCAGCTCAAAGACCTTACTTCAATAAGTCCGGTCTAGGTATGACGAAGAAACAATTCCCTGATTGATTTTCCTAAAGTAAAAGAAAGAATTAAGAAAAGACTCTCGAGAGAGGTTTACAAAAATCACTTCAAGAAAGTTTTTGTAAAATCTGTAGGTAGAAATGCTCTAAAATGTTCAAAATGCAACAGTCCAGGATCACTTTGAAAAAGAGTGTCCTATGGTTTGGAAACTGTTAAGAGAATATGGGCTAATACTGCTTATGTTACTAACACAAAAGGACCCAAGAAAGTTTGGGTACCAAAAGAAACCTTGAGACTCTTTTTTTTTAAATGCAGGTCACCGTCAAGAAAAAGGTAAAGTGGTATCTTGACAGTGGATGCTCAAGACACATGACAGGAGACTCAAATTGTTTTATAAAGATTGCTCAAGTAAATGGTGGAAAAGTTTCATTTGGAGGAAACAACAAAGGGAGTATTGTGGGATTTGGAATGTGAAAATTGGAAATCTCACAATAAGTAATGTTTCCTTAGTGGAGGGACTCAATTACAATCTTCTCAGCATTAGTCAATTGTGTGATACTGGTTTCAAGATCTCTTTTCAAGAAGGAATATGTTCTGGAATCAGTAAAGACTCTACTCAGTCTTTCATGGGTCGTAGACATGGAAACATTTATCTTCTGGATGTGAAACCAAATGAATCGCAATGTTTTATCTCAATTTAAGACGAAGCAAGCTTATGGCATGAAAGCTTGGTCATGTCAACATGAAGCAATTAGCCAAAATCTCATCAAAGCAGCTTGTTCGAGGACTACCCAAATTACCTTATCAAAAGACTGATCCATGCACTCCATGTATTACGGGAAAGCAGGTAAGAAATTCATTCAAGCCAATAAATCATGTCTCTACTAATCATGTACTACGGTTGCTGCATATGGATCTCTTCGGACCAACCAGAACACGAGTATTGGAGGTAAGAAATATTGCCTAGTAATTGTGGACGATTACTCCCGTTTTACTTGGGTATATTTCCTTTCAAGTAAGTCTGAAACCTTCTCGTATTTTGAAAAGTATGCTAAAAAGGTTCAAAATGAAAAATGATGTGTTATCTCAAGTATAAGAACAGATCATGGAGGTGAATTTGAAAATCAAGATTTTACAAAATTTTGTGATGAATCTGGCTTTAATCATGTGTTCTCCTCTTCATATACTCCTCAGCAAAATGGAGTTGTGGAAAGAAAGAACAGATCTCTTCAGGAAATGGCTAGAACTCTTTTAATTGAAAGCAAGATTTCTTCACGATTTTGGGCTGAAGCTATTTCAACAGCATGTTATATCATCAATAGAGTCTTCTTAAGACCTATTCTAGAGAAAACCCTTACGAATTGTTCAAAGATAAGAAGCCTATTGTTTCATACTTTCATGTATTCGGTTGCAAATGTTTTATATTGAAAAATGCAAAAGATCGAGTTGGTAAGTTTGAAGAAAGATCGGATGAAGGTATCTTCCTTGGATATTCTACATCAAGCAAAGCCTTCAGAGTCTATAACAAGAAGAGCCAGTCTCGTGGAGGAGTCAATGAATGTCAAATTTCAAGACTCAACGCAAGATGAATCAAGTCGAGACTCATCAAGAAGAGTCCGAACTGCTCCGAATCTTCCAAAGCTTACAACTCAAGAAGCATCTCGGACTCGGAAAACCAGCTTCAAGATGTTCGTGAAGATCCAAACAAGGAAAGAGATCATCAACCGAGACAGATCAACGAGTAACCGGAAGCATAAGTCCAGTCATCCCAAAGATCTTATAATCGGCGAAATGAATGAAGGAATTCGCACCAGATCCAAAAGGCGAGAAGAGTCTAGTGTCTTTGTGGCTCTCGTTTCTGAAATTGAACCAAAAAGCATAGAAGAAGCTTTATCTAATGAAAGCTGGATTGAAGCTATGCAAGAAGAGCTCAGACAGTTTAGCATTAATGATGTCTGGAAATTGACATCCAAACCAAAAGGTAAAACTGTTATTGGAGCTAAATGGGTGTTCATAAACAAGATGAATGAGAAAGGAAAAGTCATACGAAACAAAGCAAGACTCGTGGCCAAGGGATATACGCAAGAAGAAGGAATAGACTATGATGAGACTTACGCTCCAGTAGCAAGGTTAGAAGCTATTCGACTATTACTTGCGTTTGCTTGTTATAAGAATTTCAGGTTATTCCAAATGGACGTCAAAAGCGCCTTCCTAAATGGAGTCATCCAAGAGGAAGTTTATGTGGAACAACCACCAGGGTTTGAAGACCCAAAGAAGCCAGACTCAGTCTTCAGACTGAAGAAGGCTCTGTATGGTTTAAAGCAAGCACCTCGAGCTTGGTACGACAGATTAAGTAAGTTTTTAATACAAAATGGTTTTGTCAAAGATAAAGTGGATACTACTTTATTTATCAAAAAGGAGAACAAAAGTTTCTTACTTGTTCAAATATATGTGGACGACATTATTTTCAGATCTTCTAATGAAAATATGTGTAAGAAATTTTCTAAGTCTATGCGAGGATGAATTTGAAATGAGTATGATGGGAGAGTTAACATTCTTTCTTGGTCTTCAAGTAAAACAATTGAAGGAATGAACTTTTATTTATCAAGAAAAATATGTTAATGATCTTGTCAAAAGATTTGGATTGGAAAAGTGCAAAAAGACCGACATACCGATGTCAAGTTCTTTGAAGATAGACAAAGATGAAGAAGGGAAGAAAGTTGATCAAAAGCTGTACGGGAGCATCATTGGTTCACTCCTTTATCTTCTGCTTCTAGACGACATCTTGTTGAGTGTTTGCATCTGTGCTAGGTTTCAATCGGATCCTAGAGAATCCCATCTCGGTGCTGCGAAACGCATCATTAAATACGTTGCTTCATCATCAAGCATCGGTCTTTGGTATCCTAAGAAGGGAGACTTTAATCTTCTGGGATATTCGAGGACGCAGAATCGGCCGTTGCGAGTTGATAGAAAGAGCACTTCGGGAACTTGCCGGTTGCTTGGAAGCGGGGACGGTGTCTTGGTTTTCAAGGAAACAAAGCACGTGTCTCTTTCAACAACGAAGCGAAGTATGTAGCCACGGGAAGCTGCTGTTCGCAAATTCTATGGATAAAACAACAGCTAAGAGACTTTGAAATTGAAGACTCATGCACGGAGATTAATTGCGACAACACCAGCGCTATCAACCTCACCAAAAATCCAATTCTCCACTCAAGAGCAAAGCATATAGAGATTCAACATCACTTTATAAGAGACCATGTTCAAAATGGAGATGTTTCAATTCAATTTGTTGACTCAAAAAATCAACCGGCGGATATATTCACAAAGCCTTTGGAGAAAAATCAATTTGAGTCTATACGCTCCGGACTCAACATTTTGAGGTATGAGGATATCAAAGTCTAAAGACTTTCGGACTTACAAGACTTTTACAAGACTTTATCTCGAAAGTCTTTCTCTCTTGAATCTCTTGGTACATCCTTGTATTTAAATTGTTCTATATTTAATTGGCGTAAATATTGCAGTTTCTTTCAAAAAGGAAGTTATTTTGAAATGGCTATTTTCTTGAATCTCATCTTGTTTAAAAGATTCCTCTTCACTTTTCTCTCAAAAACCCTAGAAAGCATCGATCCTCCATTCCCGTTTGTCTTCTTCGTTTAATCCTCAAAAAAAAAGTTGTCATCTTTCTGGGAAAGTCAAGCAAGGAATCTTCCAAAAACTGAGAAAGATGTCATCTTCAAGAAAGTCTTCGAGAATTGCAAGCAGGGGACCACGGCGGATGAGTGAGGGTCCTACGCACTTCGATCTTACTGAAGATGAAGTGACTCCAGAACAGCAAGCGAGCCCATAACATTCTCAACAGCGTCATTCTCCTACATCTAGTCCTCAAGGCGTTGATCATCAACAACGGGGAAGAAATCATCGAGGATGCGAGACCACGTAAGAGTTCAAAAGCCCGCTTATATTTACTAGAGTTATATCGTGCCCTAAAAGGAATTTGTACTCCTTTGAACTACATTGATGATTTTCTTAAAGACAAAGGACATGGGAACGAATATATCTTTCTGAAAAAAATGGAAAGTTTGGGAATTGCTCGAAAAGGGGTGGTGAGGAAACCCTTGCAAATATCCCAAGTGATCCTCGTGGAGGGGGCCGAATCTGTAGATGGGAATGATGATGATAAATTATACAGTCAATTTCAACCGAAAATGGGTGTTGCGGTTGATAATCAAGGAAAAAGGGGAGATTTGTTCAGATCAAAGGAGCAAAAGGATCTGTACTCGAAATTGCTGAAGCGTGGGGTAATAAACCCTAGGAGTGTAGATTTTGATTTTCTGGATGCTGTGAATATGAACTTGAGGGAAAAGTTCAGTTATCTTCAACTTGAAAAGTTCTGCTTCGACTCTGAGGCCTATGCTGAATTAACTTGCATATTTCTATTCAAATCTAAGCTTTTTGGATGCGAATAGATTCTCGTTTAGCGTTAAAGACCAAGATTATGTTGTGGATATGAATATCTTTGGCAGATGTGTTAGAAGTCGAAAGAGGAAGATATCAGCCAATCAAAGTTTCCATTGCTCGGGCCACTCTTGAACTGGTGAAGGACAGGAGAACAGATGAAAAGATCACCTACTTAAGGATGGGTGCATTCAACATCTTGCTTCACAAGATTGTGATTAATTGCCTCCGACCGAAATCAACTTCCAAGACTGATGTTTCAAGTTCAGAGGCCAAGTTGATGTATGCCATTCTCTTTGGAAAAAGGTTTTCTCTCCCTCACACTTTGTGATGTTTCACATGTATAGAGCAATGATGAAGGACAGAGGTCAACTCCCTTACCCAAGCCTTGTTACGAAGTTATTCGGACATCTGAATATTCAGCCTCCACAAATCTTTTGTGTTCGACCATGCGATCATATGGTGGTAGGTCTGAAAATGGTGACCAAAATGCGTCGAAGGAACCGAGCAAGGAGTTGGAGAAATTCAAGGAGAAGACTCTGCAAAATCTCATCAAATATCTTCTGCAGCTAAAAGAAAAGGGAAGGAGCCCATGGTTGCTCCATCCAAGAGAAGAAGAGCTCTCCTTGTTGAGGATGAAGATGATGAGGAAGACATCACCATCTCTGCATTGGCTTTGAAGAATTTAAGTCGTCCTGTTCCACAGAAAGAATCGGAGCAAATGACGAAAGAAACAGAGGAAAAGGAAGAAGAAGAAATAGAAGCTGAAAAAGAAATAGAGGAGGAAAGACCTGAAGAAGAAAGAAGAGAAGAAGGAGAACCTGAAGAACACTCTTCTCCACCTGTATGCATGGAAACAGGGGGAGATCAGGAGAAATGAGTGAAGTCTTCATGTCCTAATGCAAGTGAAGGAGTCAGTTGCTCACCAGCAGACCCAGAGGATGTTTATGCATCTCAATTTCCAGAAGAAGGTCATGAAGTTTCATCGCCAAACCTGCAAGATTATGCTGATCTACCATCATCTGCATTTACTCCATTAGATCGAGCCGAAGCAAGTACTCAAACTGATAATGGAGCAGATTTTCGCAGAATCATGGATATTCTTTTGGAGATGCGAGGTCAGATTTATGCCTTGGGATGCGAAGTTCAAAGCTTGAAGAATGAAGGTCAAGCTTCTTCCTGTTCATTGAATGATAAAATGCAAGCCCTCTCTGTTCAGAATCAGGCTAATGCCAAGAGTGAGGAGATTGCACAGCTAAAGGAAGACTTTAAAAGGCTGAAAGGCATCGTTCAGTCTATGGAAGATTTCCAGCTTGTCCGCGTTCCCAAGCAATCTTAACTTCATCTCATCCTTTTTAATGATGACAAAAAGGGGGAGATGCAAGATTTGATCAAAAACCTTTCATTCAACTTTTAATTGTTTTTGTTGGATTGTTTTGTGGTTTGAATCTGTTTGACTTTGGTTTGTGTCTGGATGAGAACTGAACTAGACTTGGACTTGACTGCTTCTATTAACTAATATTGATATCTTATGGATGGCTTCATCATATCTTGGACTAACCTATTTCTGTGGTTGCAGATTCTAGTGTTATTGTTGTTAAGCCATTTACCTCTATAAGATATGCATATGTGTTTGAGAAATGTTTTGCAGGTCAAATATATCCAAATCTGCAGGAAAGTTTTGTCACCATCAAAAATGGGGAGATTTTTGGAGAAATCTTCTTGAAGTGTTTTGAAGTTGACAAATCGTTTCTATCGTCTAGTCGAAGGCTTGTAGACTCGTTATTTAAAGTCTGAAGACCTTGGGACAGCCAGACTCAAGACTCAAAGTCTATCCTCATTGACAGTCTCTAATCCGTTGAAGAGAGGTTATCCAGAACTGGATGTTTCATTAAGGATTTAACCTTATCAACTGGAGAAGATCTCATGGCTGGAGAAGACATAAACGGAGTCCTTTGATTGATTGAAGATTGATTCGATAATTGAAGATCCGGTGATTGCCTAAATATTATTGGAAGGTTACGCTTATGGAAACCGAGATCCCGATTGTATGGGCGAACGGGATTGATGGGCTATCAACACGTTCCTTTAATAGCTTGAACAATCTTCCTAATTGATTCCGTCCAACGGGTAGATTGGAGGAATTCCTTTGGTAAGTGCCAACGGGTATGATGGCATAAAGGAGTATATAAGGAAGACTGTCTTAGTTGTTCAAGGAGTGCGCGATAGAAGAATTCCAAAGTACGAAGCTCCTTTTTGTTTAGACAAATCCTTTGAGCGAATACTTGTATACGAAAGAGAGAGTCTATATTTGTGAGAAATCTTGAGGAGGTGTGGTAGAACATCTACACTGTGGAATCAAGGCAAAGCTGTGCTGTAACCTCTTTCTTGTTCATAGTGGAATCCAGCCAATAGGCTGTCAGTGAAGAAGAGTGGACGTAGGCTTGATATAAGCCGAACCACTATAAACCGCGTGTTAAATTTTCTCTTCTCTCAGTCTTACTTTGATTATCGTTTCCTCCAACTGTCTAATATTGTGCAATTGCTTGAGAAAAATTCTTTATATACCTATTCACCCCCCCTCTAGGTACTCATACTAGCAATATCACCTGTCGCACCGAGTTAACATTCGGCTGCAACCTCTTTTGTGGACAGTCTTTCTTAAAGTGACCTCTCTACCCACAGCCAAAACCTTTCAATCGATCATTACAGGGTCCTGGTCCATGTTGTCCACCACATCTCTGACAAATATTACCCCGGTAGGGTACTCTTCCTAGAATCGGGCCACTCCTGACCTTTCTAGAATTCCCAAAATTATTCCTCTTCTTAGATTCCCAGGGCTGACCTTGATCAGGATAAAGTCTCTTACCCCTTCGAACATCATTAAAGGTCATTTGTTTCTTAGATTCTAATTGCTCTCTCACTAACTCTTGCTCCACCAACTATGCCCTCTCATAAATCTCATTATAATCCCTTATATTCAAAGGCACCAGTTGTTTCCTAATATCAGTCCTTAATCCTTTCAGGAATCTCTTAACCTTTTCCTCTCGATCCTCAACCAACCTAGGAGCATACCTAGACAATTCAGAAAATTTTACCTCATACTGGTCTATTGTCAGCTCCCTTTGTTCTAACTGAACAAATTCATAAACCTTCATATCCTTGGCACAATCAGAGAAATGCTTCCTATTAAAAGCTCTAACAAACTCTTCCCAGTTCACATCAGTACCTGGTGGAAAGATTGTATCCTTCAAAGCTCTCCACCAAAACTTTGCATTTCCCTCTAGTTGGTACTCTGCCAAGGTTATCTTTTCAACATCATTACAGTCCAACAACCAGAAAATCCGTTCCATTCCATCAATCCATTGTTCCGCCTCCTCAGGACTTCCTATTCCACTAAACTTAAGTGGCTTCAACTTCAGAAATTGTTCCACCAGTCCTTAAGGGCGACGTTCCACTCCGAGTTGTTGCTGCGCTTGTCTATCCATCAGATTTCCATTATTAGCCAATGCCTGCAGGATATCTTCCATCCGGGGTTTAGCCCTTGCAGCAGAGGCTTCAGCCCTCGATGGATGAGCACTTCCAACTCGTACCGTGATTTTCCTGCAGTTTCCAAGCATTACCTCAAGAATAATCTGAGACTCATTGTCTCCATTCAAAGCAACTACTACTACTACATAAGTAACATATACATGTTACTAGTACCTAAAGACAACTCAAGACAAACTACTAGGGATCTACGAGTGAATACTCATCACCCGTTATTCAATGTTAATCAATTTTTTCCGTTTTATATCCTATGGTGTGCATCATTCTATCCTCATTTCCATCTAAGGCACCTTATCACTCCAAATAGACCATAGCTCTAATACCAAAACAGGAATGTGGCACCCCTCGACGGCCCCCGATCCGTTAGGGTCGCCACAGTTCGCTTACCTTTCACTTTCCTTATTAACATGTCACTCTGATACCATTTTAATTGTAGCGGGTCCATACAACCTGGGGGTTTACATCTTTTAGATTGGTCCCTTGCGCAATTTATATACGGAAGCACATCCAACAACTCCATTCCCTATATTCAAAAAACGATGCACACCAACTAAACATGTATAAGTAAAAGCCGTACACTTTTATTTACTTAAACCAGATGGACATCATTCATTGGTACATCAAAATGCCGTACTCTTCTATATTCGGCTATACTTCAAAAGATGACTAACATTTCCTCCAACAGTCATACATTTAAAGTCCATCAATTAGTGTCAGCGTCCAAAAGTTCCTTCCCCTGCCATCCTCCTCCTCGCGGTCATGTCCAATTACTTGATCCATCTACTGGTAGTAGTGGCAGCAGAGGCGTTTTATCTAGTCTGAAATGTGGGTCCCCGAAGGGGTGAGTACAACTACTTAGCAAGTAAAGGACCAATAAACCACTCGATGCATCATGCCACACAATCATCACAATCATAGCATTACATGTCGTTGAAGTATCCATGCACAATTTACCTTGATATCATGCACAAGTCATCATACCTCATGTACATACATCATCATATAGTCGTCACCATCATGTCATACACTTACCATCATTATCATGCATCCATGCACTCAACATCATCATATCACATGTACCATCATCATTACCATGCATTCATCAATCATCATATAACATGTACCATCATCATTACCATGCATCCATGCACATATCATCATCATATCACATGTACAATCATCATTACCATGCATTCATCAATCATCATATAACATGTACCATCATCATTACCATGCATCCATGCACATATAATCATCATATCACATGTACAATCATCATTACCATGCATTCATCAATCATCATATAACATGTACCATCATCATTACCATGCATCCATGCACATATCATCATCATATCACATGTACAATCATCATTACCATGCATTCATCAATCATCATATAACATGTACCATCATCATTACCATGCATCCATGCACATATCATCATCATATCACATGTACCATCATCATTACCATGCATCCATGCACATATCATCATCATATCACATGTACCATCATCATTACCATGCATCCATGCACATATCATCATCATATTACTTGTACCATCATCATTACCACACATTCATCAATCATCATATCACATGTACCATCATCATTACCATGCATCCATGCACATATCATCATCATATCACATGTACCATCATCATTACCATGCATCCATGCACATATCATCATCATATCACATGTACCATCATCATTACCATGCATCCATGCACATATCATCATCATATCACATGCATATACCATCATGCATATTTCCATTTCAATTTCTCAATTTCATCCTTTCATATTGGACCGCCACATTTCTCTTTCCTGGGACCAATGTTTGCATCCCACAATTCATCGCTCACGTCCAACCAAACATCGCAAGTAACCCCTGGGCATGTATCCAAGATACAACTGGGCATCCGACACCCCCACATTCCGGGCATCTCGTATCCCAACTAGCATCACGAGGAACCTCCGGGCATGTATCCAAGATACAACCGGGCATCCGGCATTTACATTCCCTGGCCGGGCATCTTGCATCCCAACTAGCATCACGAGGCATCCCCGAGCACAAACCTCTAGGGCTTCGGAATTATGTACCGACATACCACCAGGATTCCCCCCTCCTCTGGAATTACGTACCGTATACCACCGGGCATCTCAAAACTCCTGAGGACCCTTCGCAATTACGCCACTAGGCCATCGAGCATCCGACACTCCCTAGCCAGGCATCCCGACACTCCCGGGGCATCGTCAGCTCGCACCTCCGACAGCATTCTCATTTATCATAGTTTATATTCACAATTGTGGCACAATTTCAACATGGCATATAATGTGATGGCAAACAATATCATTTTCATCATTTGATTTATATATGCATTTCCAAACATCAACATACGTGTAGCAGGATCCAATCACTTATGTCAATACAATCCATGGGGTCCATGCAACATAGAATAATCCATACATCACGACCTTTTTGAGATTTACCAAATTCCAGCTTGCACAATTTCGGAAAACATGTAAATTAAATATCCATATGATCTTCGAAAATCATGAAATCAGAACATGTGATAGACAAGACATAAAGGTAGCAATTCCATGAAGAACACATGCCCAAAAGAGCTTCACACAAGAAGATATGGCTCACACAATACAACATGCACAATTCGGATAAAGTCAGATTGTGCAGTTCTTGAAATATTTCGATTAAAATACCCGAATGACCTACAAAAATTATGAAATTTTACCAGGTTATATTCAAGACACTAAAGTAGGTTTTTCATGAAGACATCTAGGCCAGATTAGTTCTAGATAATTTTATATAGTCATCCGAAGCTTCTGGTTCTAGCACCGAAACGTCCAGTGTAGGTATCTCCGAAATATCGAGTTTTCACCTACTCATTCTTCTTCGTTTCCTCTGAAATTTGGATATGTTTTGCTTCAAGGGGTCCCATATAACTGTCATTAAGGGATCTAACCGAAATTTCCAAAGAATAGTCTCCATATGGTTCTAAGAAGTCTCGGGTGTCCTCTACCGCGTCTCCAGATTTACCGTCTTCAAGAGTAAGTCGATTCACTAGGCTATACTTGTTCATTTTACTTCAAAATTGAGTATGTTATTATTTAATATGTTTTCTACAAGTTTCATGAAGAAGTCGAAGAGCTATTCTTGATAAAAATCAACATGCAACCACAAATCTACCACAAGGTCAGCAAAACAGTTCCAGATCTAGTGTCTCCGTAGGATGAGAGTTTGACCCCTTAAATATCCACCATTTTGCACCAAATTTTAGTATGTTGTATTTTAAGATGTTGGCTAAAACTTTCATGAAGAAATCTAAGTAAAAATCGAACTCAAAACATGCATGCAAGCTCTCACAAGATTCTGGCTCAGGCGGTCCATACGAAAACAGCAAGCATATTCAAGAACAAGGCACATTTTTGTTTCGGTTTCGCCTGCCCTAACATCCGAAACTCACCACTAACAAATCATACATGCAAGGCACACATGCAAGAGTGGAAATCAGTCCCAACTTGCCTCTAAGATCAAGCGGATGACAGCAAACGGACGGCACACCGGCGACAGACGGACAGCGTGCGGGCGGCAACGGGCGAGCTCCTTCCTTTCTCTCTTCCTCTCTTCCTCTCTTCCTCTCTTTCTCTCCTCTCTCTCGGCACCTAGACCAACCACTCCCTCTCTCTCTCTCTCTCTCTTTCTCTTTGGTTGTATATATATATATATTCATGCAAATCTTATTTTGCATGGGGGACACTTGTCCCTAAGAAGGAGACAAGTGTGTCCTTTGCTGAAGACACTTGGAGGCCATGCGGCTCCTCCTTCTCCCCCACGCATCGACATGGGCCGGGCTTATGGCCCACTTTAGGCCCATATCACTTGGGCCTAAAGCCCAAACTTAAATGGCCCAAGTTTATTTTTAATAATACATCTTAATCCTGAATTTAAATAAATACCTAATTGCATAATAAAAGGCCAAAAGACTTTTGCAACATAGTTTAATAAAATTCAACTTATAAAATTCATGGCCAAATACGTAATTTCCTCATCAAATAAAATCATTGGTCTCACATGAACATAGGATGCGTTTCCAACAACAATAATTATCCATTTATATAAATACCAGATCATTCTTATTCACTTAGCCATAAATCTTGAAATCATAACTCAATAAACTCCTACTTATAAAACACATGGCCGTGAATTATTTTTGGGATGCCACAGATGCTGAATTGCCCGACTTTGAAAAAGGGTGTACTTCGTTCCTTAACTTAATGTACCTAAGAATAGAAATAATACATTGTTTCCATATGTGTATGAAGTTTTAATTGGGGCAGATGGTCACAAAATGGATTGGGGGCACGCAATGCTTAAGTCACCTGACTTCTAAAAGAGGAAAATATTCAAATGGAATAGAAATTTGCCAAGTGAAGTGCTATCAATCATGAGAGCAAATCCCTCTCCATGGCCGAGGAAACGGGATGGAACACAATCACTGGCTATGCTGTAAAAGGGAGTATACCGTTCCTAAAATGAATTACGTCGAATATGAAAATAACATATTACGTCTCTTTTTCCTTATAGTTGATGTCACGCCCCGATCCTCGGACGCGCGCACATCCTTCTACTTGGTCGATTTTAGAATGCGATATCCCAGGACTATGTATCGCCGACCCTTTCTTTTATTTAAGCACATGCGAAACGATTATAAATCCCGGACAATAAAACAATGGGATAGGAAAGCAGGCCATATTTTTCATATTGAAATTCACAACCACACTTTCATTAACAGCACAACTCATAGTATAATTACAATACTATTCACAACATACTTGTCTCACACCTATCTCTGCTAAGACAGGATTTACAAAAGGGATGGGATCTCAGTCCACATCCGGGTTATACTCAAAATCCCTCCTTGGGTCATCAACTTCTTTAAAAGTCTTTCTCCCCTTCAGGTTCCTCTTCCTTAGCTTTTCCTCAGGGTCCTGAAATGGTTATTCAATAACCAATGAGACCACGTCTCAGCGAGTCCTACCCCCTACGACTCGATTAGTAAACTAATACGCCTTGAGGGCTGCCTAAGCACATCATAGGTCAGAGGGCTTACCTTGGCCTCAGTTTCCTTCTTGCAAGTCAGTTCAAATAATAAATACTAACAATCATAGCATCCAACCAATCAGATCGACTTAACGATCAATCGACTCAGTCGATTACATGTCATCAAAACCATTACATGGTCATACCATCTCTTCATTCTTGACTCTAAATCACGACCCTATAGGCATAATTTATTTTTAGTGGAATCACGGCCCCACTTGGCAAATTTTCTAAACTTGGTGGCATCACGGCCCCACCTGGCAAATGTTCTCAACTTGGTGGCATCACGGCCCCACCTGGCAATTTTACTCAATCTGGTGGCATCACGGCCCCACCTAGCAATTTTACTCAATCTGGTGGCATCACGGCCCCACCTGGCAATTTTACTCAATCTGGTGGCATCACGGCCCCACCTGGCAAATGTTTAATCCAACTCACAACCTCACACAGTTACTTTCTCTTCAAGTACCGGCATTTTCCAATTTTGGGACAAATTCTCATATTCACCAATTTCACTAAAATTTCATAATCGATTCTCGAATAAATAAATAGAAAGCACCATTGGAATCAGCACAAAATTTCGGTCGTCGGCTATCCCAGCCTAATTTCCGGAAAATAAATAATTAATTAAATAATTACGAAAAATATTAAATAAATGCAATAAATCCAACTTAGGCCCGTTATAGCCTAATTGGAAGCCGATACGAACCCGGAAAATTACCGAGACTCGTTCCATAAATAACATGGCATGCTTACTTGCTAATGTCTATTTATAACCACCTAACATGCATCATTAAGTCTCTAATTTAATTGATCTAAACTAATCTAACCACCTAATTGCATCATTAAGTCTCTAATTTAATTGATCTAAACTAATCTAACCACCTAATTGCATTTAATTAAATCTAACCAACCCCTAAACGAATTTAGCAAACTAATAAAGCATTAGTGAGTAAAACTCACTTGACAAAAGCGGAGATCGAATCACCGCAACGGTGACACGACGGCGGCCGAAATCCGAACTTTCGGCGGCGTCAACGGACACTCGGGCCGGGCCCAAAGATCTTGCCTCGCGGGCTTGGGCTTCAAAAGAACTTGCTGTACATCACTGGACTGGGCTTGAATCAAGACCGAACATGGGCTTCAAATGGACTGAAGCTTGCTGTGAATGGGCTTGAAATAAAACTGAATTGGGCCTGTCTTTGCTGGGCCCGAAAGACTGAAATTGCTGGGCTTCCAATCCAATTGATGCTGGGCTGGAAATGCATCTGCAGATGGGCTGAAGCAAGCTCAACTGGAGATGGGCTTCGCTGGGCATGGAACCTGGTCTTGGGCTGAAGATACGCGGACGAGGGGATGGACTTTCGGCTGCTCACGCGGCTGAAGACCGTGGACTCACGGCTTCGATGATGCTGTTGCTTCGCTGGGGTTTTGGGATTCCTTCGGTGGAATTTGCTGGGCTGCTGGAGATGGCATCACGAAAATGGAACAGCAGGCGTGAGTTGCTGGGTCAACACGGAGGCGTCCAGCTGAGAACTCGCTGCTTCGTTGACCGAGTGAAGGGCGCCTGGCAGCTGGATTCGAGCGCGGCTTCAGCTGAAGACGTGAGCTGAGCGAGCAGCAGCTTTGGTCTTCGATGGTTGACCGGGGAAGCAGAATCGCGGACAGCTGGCCGCGGATGGAGAGAAGATGGCGTTCGGTGGAGTCTTCGCAGAGAAGCAACGAACGACAGCAGCTTCCACTTGAGGTTTCGTGGGCTTCTTCAGGCTTGCTGCTGGCCAGATCGCTCAGTCAACAAGCGAGGCCATCGAGGAAAGCTCTGACCGAAGGGGACCAACGGTAGTGGAGGCTGGCGTGGACGATGGAGCAGCTTCGGTTTCGGTGGATGCTGAGCTTCTCGGGTAGCTTGGTGGACGCTCGGAAAATTTTCGGAGGAAGCAGCTGGGTCTTCTTCAGTTGCTGTTGGAGGTGTCGCACGCAAGAAAGGGTGCAAAGGAGAGAGAAGTAGTTCACGGCAGCAAGATGGAGAGGATGAGGAAGAGGTGGGCCTTAGCTTGATATTTTGCAAGAATATCTCCATGAATCACTCTTAGCCAAGTAAAAACACTTGGCCTTCATTAGACCATCCAAATGACTTCCATAACCTCTCAAGTAGTCCAATATTGCTAGGGTGAGGGGATGATACGAATTTCACCATTTGAACTTCAATTTCTCCAATAAATTCCCAAATTGAGGTCCAATTTCGACGTAGAAAAATCCCAAGAAATTTTCTATAAATCTCCGACACACACAGTAGCTCAACTCAAAAGTCAAATTTCCCATTAATTTAGCCAATGAACTTCGGCCAAATTTCCGCGACGTCCGAATCAATTTCCGTAAAATTTCCCGAATCTCCGAAAATCTTCGAGGCGAGTCGATGCTCCTAAAATTTATTGTGACATGGCCAAAACTTCAATTTCTGAAATCGGACTCGAATCGGCGGTTAATTTTCATTCGGCGCGTTTTTAGCGTGACCTAGACTATCGGGAGTTTTCAGAACTTTTTAAGGCAAATGACCCGTGGTTGATTTTCTTCGAGCCACTATAAACCCACTCGACTCAATGGCGACTCTTGATTGTCGTGAAAATCTCGAGGATTCAATTACGGACACAGGGTACCAAAACAATAAGAAATCGGTCTAGTGCCGGTCAACGAGAATTTTCTAATTTAGTGGTGTCACCCACGATTAGCCACACATCTCAGTCGAACCGACCTATCTCTGATCTCTAATCGATTTTATACTGCGCCGCAATGGCCTCTAAAGATGACACGGTCAAGAAGCCGATTCACGATCGAGTTCTCAAGTCTATTGCCTTAAAATTCCTTAATAATTTCCCAGCTAGTCTAGTTATCTCGAGAGTGATCGGCTCTGAGAATAACCCTATAGACGCGTCAATGAAATGCCCGATTAATTCAGTAGAAGACAGGGTTGAAAATTTGGGATGTCACAGTTGATAAACGGGGCAAGTCACTCAAAGTTGAGTGACTCTCACTTGTGAAGCAAGATGAAACAAAGTCAATTGATTCAACACAAAAAGGGAGTATCGTCCCTAAATTAGTCCAATTCAATTGTGGAATATAAGTAACATGCCCCATTTCTTGTAGGAAAAGATGCACATTGACTGCTAAAGCAACACCTTATACCAAGAAGGCATGCTAAGGCCCAACCATCCATTTTGATGGAATAAATGGAGTAAAACATCTAAGGAGCAATGCCCTCACGGGTTGAAACAAGGAGTACCCCTCTCCTTTCATCTTTGAAGCCCACTCAGAATGAGTGAATTTGATAACGTCTAAATGGCCCATTTGAAAGCAAGATCTTCAAGGAAATGTTAACACCTAAGGAGCAAAAGCACATGAAGAGGAAACAAAAGACATTTAAAGTCAGATGCGGGAGAAGGGTAATTCGGTATCGTTTCCAAAATGCCTCATCTAAACTTCATTTTTGACGTAATTCCCTTGTTTGACAGGAAGTGTTGGTATTCAAGGAACAAACTCGAAAAATTGATTTAAGCATAATCTATATCGACCAAGCAAGCATGTGGAGGTAATACGTGTCAAATTCACTTACCTTGATTTGAAAGATGTGTCGTTCTAGAGACATTTCAATTAAATGAAAAAGGAAGCGCCCCATAGGCACTACCAACGCTTCGGCCTAGTGGTATGGGGAATGAATGAACGGGTTCGAGAGGTACGGGGTTCGATCCCCGGAAATGGCAACGAGGTTGCCATGTAAAAAAAAAAAAAAAAAAACTTTTGCATCTCTTATTTTTGCAAAAGAAGAAAATACTTGAACTAATGAGACTAAAGACCTAAGATTCTCTTCAAGCCTTAAAATAGTACGTTCATTCCACTGTTTGCCGCCAAATGGTGAAACTGACCAAGGGTATTGCTGTATCGTTTCCAGTTTTACGACCCCTGAGGATTCATGTACTAACACATTCCCTTTTGTTCTTCGTAGGGTCGCCTGACTACTAAGGCACAGGTAAGTACCATTCTTCTCAAAATCAAATGGAAAACAAATGGAGAATTTTCATTGCAAGAAAGAACATTTAGTGTTTTTCTAGAAACAAGCACAAAAATGGAAGCTGAAGAAACAAGTTTTCCACAAAGTTTGCAAAAATCTTCTTTACCTTTAAATTGTCCATCCACTCGATGGATCACTCATTTTGAATCAAAATTCTCTATGGAGATTAATCCATCCAGATGATCTTAGCAAAAATGAAAGGGATGTTACTCATGCCAAGCAAGAAACATTTAGAATGAGGAAAGGCAACCCATTTCCAAACATGTCCTTTGAGCACTCTGGGATTTGAGGGAAAAAGAAAACCCGTGTCGTTTAAGGTCAATGAATTCATTTGCAAGCGGTACATAGATCAAGATGATAAGAGGCATTTCTTTCCTCTATCATACACACCACAGGTGACAATAGTTAGCCCATTTGAGCCTTTTAATGTGAAGAATTTTCTGCAAAATACCCCTGTCAAGAACCACCCCATGATGGGGCAATTACGGAGGTTAGGGTTGACATTATTTGGAGAGGAAAGATGAGAAATGTTTCTTTACTCTCACTTGCATAAATCTTTTTGCGGTAACTTCAGGTGAATTCTTATGGAAGCTCGAAGCATCCCAAGGTGAAGAAGAGCGTTCTTTTCTCTACCCAAACATCGATACCCTTTGCTTAAACCATATTGAGCCTAAAACCCGAGTGGTGATTATCTCCCCACATTGGGGGCATGGCACATGATTTACCAATGTAATTGGTGTTTACATGAGAATATGAAAAGCATCTTGAAAGTCCCAAGAGCTCAAAAAGTTCAAAAGAACAGAAGTCAAGTGAAAATTAAGGGGCATGAAAAAGCAGTGTGCCTGATAAAAGTAAGGCCAATGCCCGAAAAAAAGGGGGGGGAGAGAGTGGAAGAAAAACAATAGCATCAAGAGGAATATCTTTGTGAAAGCTAAAATGGCAACAAAAAAAAATGCCTGCATTGAAAAGAAAATCATTGCAAATGCAAAAGCCATTATGTTAAGATGATTAGTCCAAGGACTTTCGAGACAATTTGAATTCTAAACATTGAGTGCTTTAAAAAAATGGATGATATGGTAATGATGCCATGATAATCACCAACTCCCAAATCCCCTTTGACAAAAAGTTCTAAGCCTTCTAAGCTAAGCCTTTTGAACCTTTCCCTGAATCAACATTACAACCCATTTCTAAAGTCTCTTCAGATTGGGATGATTCAAAGTGGAAATAAGGACTTCCGAAAGAAGATGCCGCTCGAAGAAGTGAGAATAAGGTTGTCTTATCTCATCTTAAGGTTTCTTGACTTGTAAACCCGGCGAAGATGTTGATAAGTGATTAATTCATTTCATAGCCAATGATACTTATCCATTGCTAAAACCATGACCAAACCTGCACTACAGTCCTTCTAAAATACCTCTTAGATTGGTCAATGTGTACTTATTGTGAATGATTCAAAGCCTTGCACACTGGAAGAGTGAGATTGAGTGATTAGTCTATTTCCCATATGAATAGATGGGATCAAATAGTCATTTTCTTGAGAATATGCGAGAAGCCCTTTCTAACTAGGTGTCCTTGCTTGGCATACTTAACAGACCTTTCTCAAAAGTCAAGGTCATTTCGACAAGGACTTTTCTCCCAAGAGAATTTGACGATTAATGATATCATCTGAGTGTGATGACAGTTTTGTGATTTTGTCAAGTGGTTAGAATTAGTGTGATTTGTTTATGCACTCGTTGCCTTCTCATTACCAATATACTTTTAATATTGTTTCTAATGACATGTGTTGAAATTGACCTCATCTAGTATGCTTTCACTACTAGAATACTTGTTATAATGAATACTATTTGATGTGCAATATCCATTTCAGAATATTCTCGAATAACAGATTCCTCCAGTGAGACCACACAATTTCAAAGGGTTCATGGGTTAGCCTTAAACCATACATTTTCAAGAGGTTCTTGGTTATCCTTAAACCTTGCAATTTCAAAGGGTTCATGGATTAGCCTTAAACCATGCATTTTCAAAAGGTTCTTAGTTATCCTTAAACCTTGCAATTTCAAAGGGTTCATGGGTTAGCCTTAAACCATGCATTTTCAAAAGGTTCTTGGTTATCCTTAAACCTTGCAATTCTAAGGGTTCATGGGTTAGCCTTAAACCATGCATTTTCAAGAGGTTCTTCGTTATCTTTAAACCCTGCAATTTCAAAGGGTTCATGGGTTAGCCTTAAACCATGCATTTCCAAGAGGTTCTTGGTTATCCTTAAACCTTGCAATTTCAAAGGGTTCATGGGTTAGCCTTAAACCATGCATTTTCAAGAGGTTCTTGGTTATCCTTAAACCTTGCAATTTCAAAGGGTTCATGGGTTAGCCTTAAACCATGCATTTTCAAAAGGTTCTTGGTTATCCTTAAACCTTGCAATTTTAAAGGTTCATGGGTTAGCCTTAAACCATGCATTTTCAAAAGGTTATTGGTTATCCTTAAACCTTGCAATTCTAAGGGTTAATGGGTTAGCCTTAAACTATGCATTTTCAAGAGGTTCTTCGTTATCTTTAGACCCTGCAATTTCAAAGGGTTCATGGGTTAGCCTTAAACCATGCATTTCCAAGAGGTTCTTGGTTATCCTTAAACCTTGCAATTCAAAGGGTTCATAGGTTAGCCTTAAACCATGCATTTTCAAGAGGTTCTTGGTTATCCTTAAACCTTGCAATTTCAAAGGGTTCATGGGTTAGCCTTAAACCATGCATTTTCAAAGGGTTCTTGGTTATCCTTAAACCTTGCAATTCCAAATGGTTCATGGGCTAGCCTTAAACCATACATTTTTAAGACACAATTTCAAAGGGTTCATGGGTTAGCCTTAAACCATGCATTTTCAAGAGGTTCTTGATCATCCTAAAACCATACAATTTACAAAGTTAGTGGAACTGCCTTAAACCACACGGTTAGTGGGACTGCCTTAAACCACACGATTCGTGAGACTGCCTTAAACCACACAGTTCGTGGG